>VZTJ01003867.1:1822447-1897906 GCA_013397795.1 Orthonyx spaldingii | reverse complement strand
GCTGCGGCAGGTGAGGGAGGCGATGTCCCCTCACTGTGCTGAGCGCGGCCTGCCAGAGGCGTTCGAAAGCGGGTGTGTGTGTGCAGGGGGTGACAGAGTTGACAGAATCGGTGTTTATGCAGAGTTTCAAAGGTTTGTTGGTTATCTGCTCTTTGCCGGAGCGCTTCTGAGCCAGCAGGTAGATTTTGGGAGGAGAGGCCCCTCCTCTCCCTCAGAGGCTGCCCCGGTAAAGCGCGCTGTGAGGGCAGCGCTCCCTGTGGGGTGAGGGCACAGCACCCTCTGTCCTCCCGCTGTCCTCCTGTCCGTCTGTCCTGCTCTCTGTAACGCAGGTTTTGGAAAAATGTCTTAAAAAGCCTTAAAAAGGCTTCTTTCACCACGTGCCAGCCCCGGGAAGAGCCTGCTGGCCGCTGGCTTCGCAGGTTTCACACACCAATTTCACCCACAAAATTCTACTTGAAACGAAGTTTTGCCTTTGATTAGTCTCCCGGGGGAAGGATTTTGGAGGCTGGAATATTTACTGTTTGGCACCAAAAGGCATAGCCTGGTGGTTTGATGCTGAAATGCACTCACAGCAACTCTGCAGAGCACGGTAGCGTGGGGTGGAATTATTAAACCAACGTCACCCAGCTTGCCAAACCAGAAGATGTGGGGAAAACCCAAAGTCAGGATACTTAAAATTACATTAGGGCAGTGGGATTAGGCACTACCTGTAAATGACAAAAATCCTGAAATCCTGTGAAGGGATGATGATGCCTGTTTGTGTTTTCCCTCCTATAGAGTAATCTCTGAAGGAGGATCTCACCCAAACCCACTGCAAACCCTCCAGCAGCGAAACTGAAGTGTTGGGACTGGAAGTGTCCTGCAGCCAAAGGGAGAGGAACATCAATGGTCTCAGTGGTTTTGAGGAGCTCCTCAGAGGAGGCCAAAGGTAGATTTTAATGCATGAGTGCTTTTTAGTTCCCTTTTGTCATCCCTGACATGGCAATTTGTATTTTTACATAATTTTGGCAGATATTTCTCTTCTAGAACTGTGGCTCTACCGATAATGGGTGGGTAAATCTCCCTCATGTAGTTAGGCCAAGAAATGTGGTTTTAAAACTCTAAACAAAGCATATACTGGAAAAAATGCTTTTTCTATATGATTGTTTGCAACTAGCTATATAAAAAATTAGTCTGACTTTCCTGTGTGGTAATTGAAACTGTTGTATACTGTCTGAAGGGATATGCCCCAAAGACAATATTCAGTAGTATTAAGTTCAAAAAGATATTAAATAGAGGTGATATCTATTCATGTACAGCCATCTTCTGGTTTGAACAAAATGATCTTTATTGATATCATCTCTTGTGGTTAAAGCAAAACTTAGATCTTTAATGATGCTCATAATGACAGATAAAGCTTGTGGACTAAATAGACAAGAGATGTAAAAGGAGAGACTGGAAAGAGAGATGGAGATCTTGGGTTGTAGCAGACCCAGAAAGAGGTTTTGATTTTTGCTTTCCTCTGACAATTTTCTACTATATCACTTTTATATTCATGTAAGTGCTCTGAAGTTTCAGCTGTATTTCTGGGATGCTTACTTTAATACATGGTATAATAAAGTGGGAGATTACCTCTGTGTGGAAAATTACCCAAATAGATTAAACCTCAGCCACGTAATGCCGCAGAATCCATTTAAAATAAATAGTAATCTTATTAATTTTACATTATTACTAAAAATACATTAAAAGGTACTGAATGTAATTTTTTCCCCTGCAGTATAATGAGTGCAGAGGAAAAACAGGGTGTTTTCAAATCAGGACATCAGTAAAGTGAATTTTCACACATGTGAAGAACAAGTGTAAGAATTTGTTAGTAAAATCTAGGACAGTTCACCATGGAAAAGCAAGATGCAGATGTCCTTAGCTGATGTAAAGGTGTTGCCATGTGCTCAGCTGATTGCACAGCTGAACTCAGAATGAAATAAATGAAGACTTCATGAACGAATAGAAACTCCTACAAATCAAGTAATCATGGCCATTAGTGATCTCGGTCTTTCTTTCTTTTTCTCCCTTTCAACATATGATACTGACAAAAGTTTAGGACTCAATTTCATTAATTTTTGTATCTCTTCAAGAAAAAGTATATTACTTTCAGTACAGTAACAGAAGTAATGCAAGTGCCAGTTTTGAATTATATGTAATTTTCGTTTGCAGCTGCCAGGCATTCCACCTGAATTTTATTTTGTTTTTAAAGCACTTCAAGTGATTTTTTTTTTCATTCTCTTACAGAATATTTTCTGAACTCTAAAGAACAAGCAAACAAAAAAACCCCCTAAGCAATTCTTTAAGTTGACATTTAGTAAATCACAATTACTGCATTTCATCATGGTAGGACTTAAGCTTAATACAGAAGATAATATAAGCTCAATGCTTTTCCACTGCTTTTTACTTATGCAGCTGTTGATTACATATTTAAAGGTCTGGTAGTAATTTCTAATGTTTCTTGGTAGTAAAGGCAGATTTGATTTATGTTTTTATTAATTAAAAAAAATCATTCTAAAACCCAGGACTGTATCCAGCCACAAAAACTTTTATAATTAATAGCTTGTGTTTTATGAAGCTTAAATTTCTTCTTTTGTTCTTTTCTTGAGAGTAGTGCACTAATTTATGAAGATTTCTGGCAGAGAACTCTGAGAAATTGTTTCATTAATACAGATATGTTTAATAGGGATTTCTGCACTTTGTCATGTGGGTGCTGCTCCTCTGGCCGGTTCCTTTGCCAGCTGAAGTGGCTCACACGGAGAGCAGAGGCAGACTCAGGAGGAGTTCGGTGACACTGCCTCGTGTGCTGTCCTGGCAGCGCAGGGAGAGGCTGCCCCCGCCCAGGGAAGGACAGGGGAGCTGCTTCAGACATCCCCTGCTCCTACATTCTGCTCCCACTACGTTTTGGTGGCTCTCATGCTTAGCTACTGAAAGGGATCAGAGACTTGAAGGAAATGAGGGGATTGATTTGTTAGATGGAGCTTTGATAACATTGCAGGGGGCAATCCCAGTGACAGCAGTGAACTCTCTAGAATATAAAAAATCACTGTACTGAAACCTTACTGTCAAGGGTGTTCTCTGTGGTCAGTCTTCAGATCCTACTTGCCATTCAGGTTTCCCTGCACTCTCCTTGAGTACAGAAAATAGATGGTGCTGTAGGAGAAAGAGAAAACAGGTGATGCTATGTAAGTTTCTGCATCATCTGTTGCAGAGATGTCTAATTTTTTCCACATGGATAATATATGTAGAAAATAGATTATGGCACCCAGAATGCTAAATACTCTGAAGCAGGTAGCTCATCATGCTTCGGACTTGGTTCAATCTAGAGAATTATGTATGCTGGCCTATGCAAGCATATTTGTGTGTTACCACACTTTATATGTATGTACCATTGCTGTGAGTATTTAAAGATAGATATGTGGTGGGACAGGTACGCACGTGGGTAAACTTATGAAATCTGCAGATTGAATCAAGCCCTGTTTCTTTCAGAATAACGTGAGAAAGAGGAGACTTTATACATATATATGTGGCAACATCTGCTTTTGCCACCCACTTGAGAAATTAAAATATAACAGAAGGGAAGAAACATCTGTCCCCAGAAATCATCTGTGCGAGCAGCGTGTCCCCGAGTGGCCCAGAGCAGGGGCTCTGTCACAGTGTGCAGCTCCCAGTGGGAAGCCCGGCACAGCAAACAGAGCCTGTGCTCCTCACCAGAGAAGGGCCAGAGAGAGATGTGTGAACCTTCCTGGGTGCTCGTGGCCACAGCTCACTCCTGGAACCATCAAAGTGTTGGGGCTGGATGAGGCTGCTGGGCTTTGCTGCTGTAGGGTTGTAACTGAAGCAATGCAAAATGAGAAAGAGGAGTTAAATTCAGTGGGACAGTCAGATTGCCCTTTCAGGCACTGCTGCCTTGGAGTTCATTTCATTAATAGTTACCTGTGTCGTGCTAGAACCGATCTCGGGTTTGTTTCCTGTTTACAAAAACTAGCTAGAGAAAAAGACTTTAAAGATTTTCACTTACAACCATCACTTACAGTTCTGAGGTTACCTGGTATAAACTAAATTATATTTTTCAAAAGCTGTTACTTTTAACTGGTACAATGCTGTAGTTGCAGAAACTGGCATGAATGAATTTCCAAACTGTCACTGACAATGATTACAGACTGAAGCTGCCTTTATTTCACCATCTTTGCCAGATACACTCTTTTTATCCAAGGGTTTGAGAAGGATGATGTTGCCATAATTACACACTACCTGACAGATGGTACAATAGCACTGACGTACCATGCTTTACTAATGTATTTCTTTATCAGATGTTCACACCAGAAGTATTTACCTTTATATAACACTGACATCAATTGTGCAGGCTGCAAAACAGATTTATTCCTCTGAAAAAGTGTTTCTAATAAAATGAATACAGTGACATTTGGAACTGCAAGCCTTGAGGCACGTATTCTGTACCACAAACCTTAATTAATTCACAGCTTAGCTTGACTGGGTGTGATTTTTTTCAGCACAATCACTAACAAAAATAATCAAGTATATTACCAATTGCAGGAAAATAAGTACTATTAAACTTAGTTCATGTGTTTTGTAAAATCAAATCCGTGACATGGATATTACTGAGAAACCTCGTAGGATGGGAACTACAGGATTTCCTCTGATCAGGTGCTAATCAATATCAGAGTAATCCATTTTGGTTAGCTAAATATCAGAATAGAACTAATTCTGAAGAATAGAACTAATTTTCCCTCACCTTCTGGTGAGGATATCTTTGTAGATATTCAGTGGATGAGTAGAAAAATTCCATCAGAAAAACCTTGGCTTTGTGTCCTTCAGTCTTGGTACCATTTTGCTTTTTATTTGGACTTTTTCTGCTCACATCTGAGCAGATGATTTGCCTTTAAAGTGTTGTTCTATTTTGAACAGCAAATTAATGATAATTTTGAAAATTGCTTTTCTGGAGCTAATGTTTATCTCCTTCATAATTTTCTGAGGTTAGAAGAACAATATTTTTGAGGTTTCTTCCTGATTCTGAGCAATTCCGATTAGTGAATACACTGTGTTCAGTTCATGTAATGGATTTTATTTATCATTGCATTCCTTTTCTGTACTCTTAGCACAGAAACAATGCAGAAACTCTTTGAAGTAGAGACACATGCTTTTACTATTGTCAGAAAGAAAACATCTATAGGTACAGGCATGTATAGAAATGATCACAAAACTGGGCTGTTATGCCTTGCTCCTTGACCTGTGAGAACTTTTGCATGATTGCTGCATGATTACTGTTTGGCTTGCTGCTTAATGACTGTTTGTCCTTCCTTTAGGTGTTTGAGGTAAGCTCTTGGTTTACAGGGCTACGTGTTTTGGAATATCCATAATTCCGTCCCTAAGTTATCCTCTCTTAAGTTACATGTTCAATACCCAATTGCAATATAACTTATAGAATGTAAGCAATAAATGTATCTTTTCAGATAAGATTTTTTTTAATACACAGCTGCCTTATTAAAATCTTGGAATGTTTAGGTTTTATCTGTGTAGTTTGGAGAAATCTAAGTCGTGCTCAGGGATCAGAGTGTGAAAGCATTAACAGCTCAGGCTCTGCACATAGGGAAGGCAATGGTTTTCTATTCATTTATTCATTGAGATTCATTTTCCTTATAGAAGTGCTAATTATGTCCCTGAGTGTTCAGACATTAAGAGTGCATTAAAAATCAATAATTAATTAAAATCCACTTGTAAGAGAAGGTTGAACAGGTAAGAATTGTTAGATGGAGTTCCTAACAGGGTCTGTTTTTGTTAGATGTCTGAAGGACTGGAGCCTGAACCTTGCTTCTGTTTTGGCCTTAAGCCAGAAGACAAGTTGCTACCCCTCAGACCATTGATCTGTCTCCACCTGCAGATTCCTTATTAGCTGCAACTTTTTACATGGGAAAGATAAATACCTCATCAGCAAATGGGGACCATATCAAAGATGCTCTTTTGGCACTTGTACCAATCTGAAGAGTATATTGCAGTCAAAGCAGTGCACAGTGAGCTTTAAAGATTTCTCTTGTCCTCCAAAGTAGTGCAGAGATGATTTCTAACAGAGCATGGGTGCCAGCTAAGACATGAGGTGACTCAAAAGAGACTCTTCAAGTCCTTGTGTAAGTTGTTATTCTTAAAAATGGAACTGGGAAGATGATTGTTATGCTTATCAAAACTAAAACAAACAAAAAAAATCCACTTGTGGCTTCCATGCCTACATAATATCTTTCCCAAGGTGCCTGGTGAAATTTGGTTCTACAACTACAGTGGGGTTTGTTTCAAAACATTTTATTTATCAATTAAAAATATTCTGCCCCAGGCAGTCTTACTCAATTTGAATAATTTTAGTCTTTTAAACCTCAATTATAAACTTTGACAAAGTAAACCAACAGTAATTGGCAGATTAATATTTTTTCTAAATTCTGTAATTATAACTCCTCGATTTACATACAGTCACAAGGGAGGTAGAACAAGGTATTTGTTAAATAAATGCTATGTAACTGAGGTATTTCCCTGCAGGCTGTTCAGCTGCTACATTTACAAAAGTCAAGTGTGATAGATTTGGGTTGTTTTAATTTTGTTGTTGATATTTATATTTTATGTAAGTTTGTAATTTAACTTGTCATCCAGTGTAACCACAGCATAGCTGGTTTGTCAGCTCTTTCGTTTTTCTTGGAGCTCTCTGGGTTTTCATTTGTTTGCAGCTATTTTAATGGAACACGAGTTACATATTTGTATCTCTTTCACACAGTGCAAGATCTAATTAGCTCATTCTTAATAGCAAATAATTAGTGATGCTTTTAATAGATGCATAAATATATGGGAGGAAAGTATTACAAGAATAGGAGTGTTTTATATAATGTTTTGACATGAAAGCAAACCTGATTCCTCTTAGTAATGGGAGTGTATGAGTAATTTCATAATCTCCTATAACAATATCTAACCTGTGGTTATCTCTGTAACGGAGCTGGTTTAATTTTTTTCTTCTCCTCATTCTACAGAATTGTGTTTCTTTGGTTTCCCCTGTATGATGTGCCCCGGATGGTAAGTGCACCCTTGGGCTTTAACAAAACTGAGGCTGTACAGTGACTTGTACTTTAACAGTAGTGTAGTGATGTTTGTGCTAAACATGTGGAAGGGGGAGAAGCTGTCTGCTTTTAGGAACACCATTACTTGTCCTGTGGCAAGGACATCAGGAGCACATGTGAGTTCTGGGCCGTGCTTTGGGACTCGGCAGAGCTCAGTCCTTGGGACTTGCTGGTGGAGGGTGAACTGAGAAACTTTTCCAGCCCAGCCATGGAGGTGTCGTGGCGTGACCCCAGCCAGCAGCCACTCGCTCAGCCCCCACAGCACCAGGGGGACAATCGGAAGGGTGAGAGGCAGAACACTCACGGGCTGAGATAAAGGCAGTTTCACAGGGAAAACAAAAAGCTCAGCACACAAGCAGAGCAAAATAAGGAATTAATTCCCTGCTTCCCATGGAAGGTGTTCAGCCATCTCCAGGAGAGCAGGGCCCCAGCACACAAAATAGACAGTTGGGAAGACAAAACCATCACTTCAAATGTCCCCTCCTTCCTCCTTCTTCCCCACACTTTATCTGCAGAGATCGATGTCAAATGGACTGGGATATCCCTCTGGCCAGGTGGGGTCACCCAGCCAAAACCAGCTCAGGGGCTTTTATGTTTCCGTTTGTACCAACGGGCTCAGGAACGTCAGCTCTGTTCTGTGCATCAGACTAGGGTTATTTCTGTAAATGACAGGAAAAAAAGAGACGAGAAAACCCCTAAAATTATCTGCAAAGGTCAGAGTACAGATGTTTATTAAGTCATTAATTTCATTTTTTTGTAACAAAAAAGTACAATAAATCACTCTACAATGTGGAACATGCTCCTGGCAGCATCCAGCTTAGCATTCCTCAGTGAAATGTCCCATTTTCTCTCTTTCTTTTGTAGGTCACCAGTGGGACTTCTAGCTTAAAATTAGTTATTATAGAGGCAGAGCTATTGGGAAATCACGGATCTGATGCAATTATAAATTTCATAATGCTGTACTGCCACATGCTGTTCTGATATGTGGAAGTGTATTGATTTAGATTTGCTTTATGGCTGGTGTTATGTGTCCCAAACCACCAAAAGCAATCCTATGTATTTTTAAACATTTTATGGATTCAGATCTAGCAATTTTGGTAAAGAAAAGAAAACGTGTATGTTTCGTTAGAGTAGATAAGGTAAATGTGAGTGAAACAGTGAAAAACATGAGTAGGATGGAGAAAGATAAGTTGTTGAAAAGGAATAGAGAAAAAGAAAAGTCGAATGTGGCAACCTCACTACAGCTTCCCTTACTCAAGTTTATTGCAGACTTTTGAACAGAAACTTGATCTTCATGAAAAATGGCTTTTTAAGTTTTTCACTGGCTGCAGCTTTCAAAAGTTCCGGTTTAAAATTTTAATTGAAGTGAACAGTTGAAAAAATGTCCTGTGTTCAGGACTTATGGGAATGACTTTCCTCCTCCTTCCTGTCTTTTGGGGGCAAGAGGGAAAAAGACAGGTAAGGGAAACAGAGTTACATCATATAAATTCATATAAACGATAGGATTTGTTTTACCTTTTTCTTCCTTTTCTTCCTTTTCTTGCCTGCCTTGCATGTATTTGTGAAGATTTACCCTATGTAAAAAAGATGAGAAGGAAAAGATCTATGCATAAGGAAAGTCTGAAAATCAAGTCTGATTTCTGGGCTTAGGCAAGATATAGAAAAATATCTATATCTTGAGCTCTGGCTTCCAGAGAAAATTTTATCCAACACTTAAGGTTCTTCTTTATTTTTCCTTATTCACAATATGCTGAGACACTGAAAGAACAGTCATCTGCTGTAAGTTTGCTTTAGTGCTAAGCCATCTCTGTACTGATTAAAGTACATGAATTTGGAAGAACAACAGAAAAATAATTGGCCATAATTTGTAACTTTTCCAGAATTCTAGCAGTGGGACAAGCCACAGAGAAATCATTCTAATGTGAATGCAGCCACTGTGCTGGAACTAGATGATCTGTAAGGTTTCTTCCAACCCCAGGCATTCTGTGCTTCAGATACCTCAGAATTTGACAGGATATTCACCCATTTTATTAACTTTGGCAGATATTGTCTGTGTTGCATAACAACATCTTCTAGGAACTAACAATGGTTAACAATCTGTTTTGCATTCTTGAAAACAGTGTAAGATCATTCCTTTAATTCTGATACCATGCCAGAAAAGTCTTTGCTGGCTGCTAAGCTGTACAAAAAAATGTGTCAGTGTTGTGATCCTGCTCTCCTTAGGGAGGATGGGTTCTTTCTTCCCTTCCATTCAGAGTACTGAGGGAAGCCAGTGACTCAGCACCATTTGATTGAAACTGAGAATCTTCTCTATTTAAAATTTTTAGTTCCCCAGTGCAGAGGTAGCACAGGTCCCTGTATCACACAAATTGTTACTCTACTCCAAATCTTCATAGATTTCCATTTCTTTGGAGTGTGGTGAACACCAGGTGTGTTTGTGTGGGGGTAGAGAAGGTGGCATGCCACAGCTGTCGACTGTCACTTGTTAAAAAAACATTTGAAAATTCAGTCCTCAGCAAACCTAAACATTCTCCAGACCTGAGCACTGTGAAACCAAGGAGTAGGTTTACTTCCCCCTCTGTTTATAAGAGAAAACAATGTACATTTGGCTTCAATAGCATTTGTCCTTGTCCTCCAGTCTTTATTTCTGTTTCAGGATACTTGAGGTTGTAGTTCTAGTCTCTAGATATTTAATATGGTGTATAAACACCTTGCTTGAGTAACTGGAAAAGGGTACTAACAGCTCTTAAAAATAGAAATAACAACAAAACCAGAAAGTCTGTATACATAAAGCCTTAAAATGAATAGAGCTTTGAGTACTTTTTTAATATTTAACAAGCCATTTTGACATATCTTATTAGGCTGACCTAGAACAGCTTATTCATACAGATTCATCATTAATTATTAATTCATCCTGGGAAGAAATAAAAAAAAATGCATAAAGAGTTTAGAATTGTGGTTCTGCTGATAATCTTATAGGACAAGGTTCTACTTTTCATACGACCATTGTGTTATTCTGTCAGAAATTCCATTAACTTTAATAGATATTCTTGTGCTGCAAAGTATTGGTGCTTGTAAGTGGAGCTGACCTGGGTTTAAAAGTAATTCCGGTGCCTGTACCTTCATATGAGCTCAGTGCCTAAGGGCCCTCAGTTAAAATCAAATGTGAGTATGCTCAACACACTTTATTATTTGCTATGTTTGTCTTTATTTCTCACATTGCAGAAGTGCATGAAATCTTTATCCAAAGCAGTGTGTTAGGGACAGGAAGAAACAGTGTCCACTTGAAGGAATTTGCAATCTGTATAAAGTCACAGAGGTAAAAAGATGCAGCAATATAATGAATTCTCTTCTTGCTGATCTGCAGCAGACCAGTAATAGAACTGGCAGAGCAGCTTCATTTTTTTCACTGTTTTTTTATGTTAGGCAGCATTGAGAGGTTTGGCCTTGCTGTAAGGCTTCTTTGGATCTTTGGGGGTCTTTTTTCCATGTAAGAATAAGAGACAATTGCATCTACTATACTCTGTGATGCAAAAAGTAAGCAATCTTTAATCTCTCACTCATCAGAAAGCATTCAAACAAACCATGGTTACTTGAAGGAATCACGTATTGGATGAGATTTTCAAATGCAATTAGTTTTATTAAGTACATTTACTTTTTATTCTTGCTCTTCCTGAGGTCAGTTTCTGCTTCTGCTTAGCACCTTCTCAGTTCTACTTCAAACTAGTGAAGGTTCCTAAAGCAGACAAAGTTCAACACCAGTTAACACACAAACAAAACAAAACCAACCCACCAAAACAAAAATAAAGGACAAAGGAAAAAAGGACAGATGGACAAACATTAGTTATTTAACCAAGTAAGGCACCAATTGCTTCACTGAATGTGTTCTTGAAATGCACTCTATAAATAGTGGAAGGATGTAGCCCTTGGTGTTTGAGTGGGTTTTGAATATTTGTAGGAATGACTAGAGATTTCCTGGTAAAGATGAAGAGGGAAGGTTTTACAGCACATCCCTGGAGACACATAGAGAGAAATCAGGACTTACATTCTGTGGATTGTTTGCACTTTTTTGTGGAGAATTTGGTGTGTACTCATAGACTCATATTTCATGTATATTTCATTATGCATGTATTTTATATATTATATAGCTGTAGGAACATCTATAAAAGATAAATGCTCAGCAGGCTTTCTCATATATAATTTTAACCAAACTACATCAAGCAGTCTGCTTGTAGAAAGAAGTGTTCCAGTGTGCTTTATTTCTTTTGTGGTTTCTGGTGATGAACAGAAATTGGTCATGCTCTGTTTTGTGCGTGTTCGGATGTCACTGGAAATATAAGAGATCTTAGCTACAATTCCTTTTTTCCCCGCTCAGGAAGATTTCAGGCAAAAAAAGTTTATATATTTTGCATGCAAATATATATGCATATTTTAGGCTCTTATTAGAATATTAGCATTTATCCCAATTTTATTACTGAGACCAAACCATAACATCAGTTACTCACATTTGAGAGAGAAGGGATGAACAGATTGTTCTGCTGCTATAGGTGGGACTTTGTGTCAGTTGTTTGCCTTTTGGGAAAGCACAGTTCTGACTGGGGAGGTAAAAACGTGACATTAAAATGCGATAGAATTCATAACACAAAGCCAAGACTCAAAGTAGAAACCTTGGTTAATATAGGGAGGGTGATTGAGTCAGTATATAACAAGGAACAGAGGAGCTGTAAGACTTTTATTGCAAAAATAATTTTAAGAAAAGATAATGGAAAGAGAAACAGGGGAAAATAGAAATAAAAGGACTATCCATGTAGCTGTGAGATCCCTCGAATATTCTTGCTAATCAGGCCATATTCAAAATTTAACAAACTAAGTTTTCAAGCAAACATTTAATGAAATTCTTGGTGAAAGTGACACAAATTGTTGCCAACTTTTGTTTTTTGAGTGGTTCTTATTTTCAGTATTGTTTTTGGAACTGTACTTCCTGCCATTGTCCCACTGCCAAAAGTTCCAGCTCCATTACAGGGCCGTTAGCTGCCTTTCAGGATGCACACATTGCTCCTTGTTCCGGGGTAAGCCAAGAGAGGTTCATCCCAGCTGAAGTGAACATGCAGCAAAGGTCTTATAAAACAAACATCCGTACTGGCAGAATAACAGATGCCTTTTGTCTAGTTCCTTCACGTTCTTAGTGAGGATCTGGTGGGAAAGACCATTCCTGTTGGCAGACTGCAATCTTAGAACCTTGTGTAAACCAGTGCAGCAGGGAACATCTGTCCAGTGACTCTGTGGCAAGGGGATGGGTGTGACACCTGCTTAACATCAAAACTCTGGGCAAAAACGGTGCAGAGAGAGCCAATTCCACAATCTAATTTGTGCTTTGCTGCTTTTTTTGGTTTTCAGCACTGGAGTTGTGCTTATTTGCATTTGAGATATGTTTTCCTTATCCACCTATGCATAGTGGATTTTAGATATCTTACAAGAATTTGTGTATTTTCATTATTCTGCTAAAAATTGTTTTGAAAAATTAAAATAATTCATATGTGTGGGAAATATTAGGAAGGTAAAATGAATATGTAGAAATTCAGAGAGCTGCAAAAGATTATAGTCTTTTCATGACTTTTCAGAGCTGGGGGAGGTTCAATGTAGTTTGTGGAGATAGTAAATAATAATGGCCATATCAGCATGCATTGAAGTGAGGAGCAGAGGAGATTATATTAAACATGCAAATATGCTCAATCTGCTCATGCACTAGAACCTTCTATGAATAAGGAAGGGTAATTTGTCTTAGCTTTGCAGAATATTTGTATCTAAACAAATCCACATTGTGGTGGGGGCTTTGCCTTGTCATATAATCTTTGTCTTTTCTTTAATCAAGATTTTAATAGTATCTCTAAAACGGATTTAAAAAGGTAATTTTTCAAACCATTCAATTTTGGGAACCTTTCTCAAGATAATTAAATCTTTCATTGCAGAATAATTCATCTAACTCTGGCTCTATATAAATATTTCAATCACTTTAGGGTTCAGTGCAATTGGAAATTATTTATTGTACTGTAGCAGAATATTTACAGAGCAAGAATTAAACAAGTAAGCAATGCTATACTTTAAAACTCCCAGATATGCAGCCTGTCATTAATGTTTATCTTAAATATGCTGAAAAGTTTTTCTCTGCTGAAAGGCTGGTTCTAAGCAGGGGCGTGTCTGTGGCTCACGGACTGCTCAAAGGCACTGAGGTGCTGCCCACTTGGGAATACATAAATATGCACTTGTAGCTGAGTTAACTTGAATGAAAGATTAGTTTTCTTTCATTCTGTGTCTTTGAGATACCACATAGCAAAGGTCTCACTGGAATAAAGAAAAGAGGAGGTCTCTGTGGGAGACGAATGGCTTCTGTAACCTTGGTCTGCTTTGTGCTCACCGTAAGGCAAGGCCCAATTTGTGCCTGCAAATTTAATTTAATTTCTGATTCATGGAGAGCTGTATTTTTAGTTTTATTTCCCCATATTCCTCTCACTTCTTTGTTCACTGTATTTTGTTCTAATGTATTTCTAGATGAAGGGAAACTGAATTTATCTTACTAGAATGTGAGCCTGTCTGTATCAACAGAATTTATGGGCTCTGCAGTTGAGAAATTTGAAGCAAAGGGAAGAAGCTAATCAGGCTTGATTGAGTACACTCACATATGTTGAAGATTGGATAGCTGGGCCATCCAGCAGAGAGACACATGCACATTTGTTGAGCTGATCTTCATTAAATGACACCAACACTGTGTGTCATGGACTGGCTGCTAACTCTGGGTTATGTGACAGACTTTTACAACTTGCTTTCAAAAAAATGCATATAAAGAGCTGAAATTACAGAAATATTTGGTAATTAGTGACCCATAAGAGGTAAAACTTAATTAGAAAGAAGTTTCTAAAACTCCCAATTTCCTCATTTTCCTCAGGAGTATACCAGATTAATATTAATCAACTTATTACCATGTCTCTCATCCCTACATGGAGTTACTGGAGAAGCAGGAAGTCTGCCCTACTATCTAGAAGCTACAGGAAAAGCCTGCTTGCAAAAAAGATGAATACATCTTAAGAAGCAATAGAGATATTGGTAAAATTATTTGAAACAGCTACAGCTGTGAATTCTTAGAGAAGCTATTTTAAATGTTGAAAGATCAGTGATGGGATAAACTCCCCAGGAAAAGCTGAACAGATCCACACCCGAGTGATGTTTGCTGGTGGGGTTTGTGCTTAAGGATTCCATAGCCCAAGGGAGCTCAGTGGTGAAACTGCAGAGGTCCATGAAGTGCTTGTGTGCAGAAATTCCAGAGACACCTGTCCTTGCTTTCCTTAGGGATGAGGTCACCGTAGCGCACAAACAAATTCAGCGGAGAGACAGGAAACACAAACCAGAGGCTGTAAAATATCCTCACAAGCTGCATTTTGTTCTGTCTACCCCCTTGAGGTCCTTGCACGAGCAGGGTTAGAGGCAGCCAGACACCCAGAAATACCTTCTGCCAAACAGCACTGCAGCCTCAGGATTAGACACTGTTCTTTGTCTGTCTTTGATCAGAATTCTTCCGGCTGTGTGTGTCAGGCTGCTGAGTAATCTCCTGTGACTGCCTGTGGTCTGTCAGAAGAACTTGTGTTTTCCATCAGTTTGTAGGCTTCAGTCTCTGTTCCCAGAACCAATTTTCGAAGCTATAAGAATAAAATGGGCAATATTCTCAATAATATTTAATTCAGAACAAAACCAAAAGGTAGGATCAACTTAAAATCTTTCTTATATGAAGGATTATAAAATGTATCTATTGTGAAGGTAAACATGCAAATCTCTACAAGAATCTTTGCTTTTAAATCTAAGGTAGGAAGAATGGCGAAGGATGCAATGTTTGTACCTCTGTGTGTCTCACAGATGGATGGTAAGACCATGACATTTGTTCTTGGTTTTACTGGAGTCTTGCTGCATGACCTTGTGAAAGCTGCGTCGTGACTCTGTGTCTCAGCTTCCCCATCTGTCCAACGCTGCTTGTAAAACACTTCGAGATGCTGTGGTGAACAATGGCACAGGAATTAACAGTTCTCAATTCCGAGAAATTAAGAGGCGTATAAACTTTGGGGGTAAATGCTGTGCTGGAATAGTGTACTTGTGTGTGACAACAGCCCCACACAACAGGACAGGTACTGTGTGGATGGTATCATTATACACGTGTAGACAGATGACAGCAGAGGTCTGTTTCATCATTTCAACTGCACGTTATCAGATGACTTGAAACTTTCTGGTATTAAGGCTGTGATCACAGAAAGAGTTGTTAGCTAAAATATTTAAATTTCTGTTCACATTTTCCAGAGTTCTAATGATGTACTTTTTCTTCTGTCTCCTTTAATTTAAAAATAAAAATGAAATGCCTCTCTGCTTTGGCTGCAGCCCAGGACACGATTGGCTTTATGGGCTGCAGGTGCATTCTGCCAGCCCGTGTTGAACTTGTCACCCAACAGCCTGGCGTCGTTCTCCCGAGGGCTGCTCAGTCCATTCTCTCTGTTGCCATCCAGCCCAGCCTGTGTTTGTGCTGGGATTGCTGACCCCAGTGCAGGACCCTGTCATGGCCTTGTTGAACCTGGTGAGGTTTGCAAGGCCCACCCCTCGAGCCTGTCAAGGCCCCTGTGGATGGTGTCCCTTCTCTCCAGAGCCTCAGCTGCAGCACGCAGCTCGGTGTCACTGAAAACCTTGCTAAACTTGGTTAAATCCATTTCAACATCCCCTATGTTTTTGTTCTTTGTATATAGTTATAGTAACAACTGCATGTGTTGGTAATATGTAAACGTTCCATACTTACACTCCTGAATTCGAGTTCTAAGAAAGACATTAGAACTTACTTTAAAATAATGTAGAGTGAGTTTGCATTTCCCTTGAGAAACTTTTATGTAACATTGTCAGTAATTCACTGCTGAAATAATTGCTGCCAACACTTTGCTTCTGGACTTGTGGATTCTGTTAGCTTTTGACCCAAAAAAAAAAAAACTCTCTTTTGCTAACTGAGAGTTGCTGATATGAAAATGACCATTAAAATCTTCATGAATTGCCTTCTTTTTCTTAATTAAAGGTTTTGTAAGTAACCTCTTTGTGGGTCTGGAATATAAGATGATAACTGGCTATACTTTGCTGAGATAATTCTCTTCATTGCAAAAATAGTACCAAGAGAAGATTTTTTCTAAATATCAGTAGATTAGAGTCATACACACTGTCAGATAAAAGGTAGTGTTCATAAATTTGACCTGATTCGGGTAAATGCTCTTTAAAAACAAGTCCAATTCATATCTTAGGGTGTTTTGTTTCTACTAATTTGCTGCCGTTGTAGTAGCTCAAACAGCTTCACTGGTTATTAGCTTTCTGAAGTAATTTAAATGTTAATTTTTCTTCCTTGTGAGAGAAAAGTAATTGCTGTATACATGAGCATAACATTATTTAGAGCAGGTAGAAGAAAAAGAACATGAACAGAAAAAAAAATAATAATTGTGAATCTGTGGTGTTTCTCAGTGCTCAGATGGCCAAGTCAAGAGCTTAAAAAAAGGTGCAATTGGGATTTTTCAGTCAGTCACACATAGCATCCTTCTTCCCTAATTGGGATGTTGCAGTCTGGAGGGGCGGACATGCAGATGAGTCAGGGAAAGGTCTGTGAGCTCACGGGAGCACGACCAGGAGAGCCGGGAAAGGGAACAACCCCCTCCACCAGCACACTCCAGTCTGTGTGGACAGAAGTCTGGAAAGCAACTCTTTCATTGTCAAAAGGAGTAGAGCACGTCTGGTGATATGGAGGAAGAAGAAATAGAGTAAAAAATTGAGATGTTAAGCTTTGTGCTTTAAATGGTTAAAGCACACACGGGTGTTTCTATTTCCCTCAAGAGCCGTACTAATCAGTATGTGATTTTTCTGCCACAACCAAAAAGTGAAAGATTTCGTTTGAATCCTCAGATTATTTCCTCAGATGCTTTCTCAAACTTCTACAACCTTTACCACATCTTAATTGGATACATGAATACCTTATAAAGTGCAAATAGGAAAGTTCAAGAAGCAGTCTAAGTACCCTCTGAAATATCCTATAATTTAAGAAAACCCTTATGCTTCCTAAATTAATTTTTACCTTAATTTCTCAATATATTAGTGGAAAATATTAACTTCTGGACTTTCTGATTGCTGTACTGATCAAAAAGGGAGGAGTAATTTTTTAAGTCTCTTTGAAGAATAATGAAAGCAAATGAAAGATGAAGGAATTTGATAACATCAAAAAGAATTTAAATTTGATGATGACCTTTCTGTTTCCTACTGGTCCATTTCTTGTGTGTTCTCAAACATACTTTGAATGGATGGATCCAAACTATAGCCATGGATGGAGATGCACAATGAGAGGAACCAAGTTCAAAACCAAATTTTTTGCCAAATTTTAAAGTTAGTGTTTCCCTGATGAGCCAAACAAATTCAGAGTTAATGCCATGATGCCTCTAATTGCTAGCCTTCAGTTGAATTTCTGGAATTTATTGGAGAGCTGTGATATGAAATATCATCATGAGTTTCTGTTTTGGATTGCACTATGATTATATGCAGTGTACAATTTTTGAAATTTTCAGATGTGCTGTGTTGGGATCTCTGTAACAAAACAGGAGGCTATTTACCCTCTTGCTTCTCCTGCTTTTCTTGGAAAGTACCAGCATGGAAAACTGCTTTCTTCTCCTGCATTCCAAAATGACCTTGTAGTACTGATATGCTAATGTATTCAAATGAGACATTATGTTTCAAAACCCACTAGCAGAGATTTAAAAATGCCAATACACTAAAAATAGAAATACTTTTGAAATGCAAGGATATAAATTTAACTACGTTAACTAGCCTAGCACTCAGGTTCTGAAAATACACATTTTGTCACGACAATCTGGGAAGGCTGGAGCCACAAATATTTCCACAGTAGCTGCACTGGTTTTTCACGAGAGTTGAATTGGATTAACTGTGTTGTAGAGTAAAAAAATTGAAAGTATAACTAACTGTTCTGTCTTCTATCACTGGTCGTAGACAATTTCAGATTTTTTCAGATCAGGCAGTTCACACCTTGGTTATTACAGGTTAACAAAGGGAATCAAACTTGCACCTTGCCCTGCAACAAAATGCCACCAATGGCTAAATTAAGTAATAGTAGGTCAATACCAGTTCTTGAAAGAAAAACATGCTAGCATTTAAATATGGTTTGTCTTTTCAAATTATATCAGTCTCTAAATCAGCCCTTTCTTGAGACAGCATAGAGGTCAAAGATTTTTGTTGAAAGGATCTGAATTCTTCTCTATTTTCCCTATAGGTTACTACAGATGATGAGTGTTCTGACTGTTTTTTATACAGGGTCTTAATGATTTAAATTCTGTATGTAAGATAAAACTACACTTTTATACAGCTGTAGGGTGGATAAACATAGACAGCAATTTAAAAAACAATAATTTGGAGCAGCTTGTTTACTTCTTCCCTCAGACTTTGAATTTAATACAGCCTAATATAATTAATTATCTTTGTTCATCCTTTAGCTATTTTGATTTATTATGGGTAAACCATATACAACTACCTTTAACCATCACTGAAATTTTGGGATTATCTGCATTGTTTACATAAAAGCATTTTTTGGTTTCTTTATAAATAGTAATTAGCTAGTGCCCCAGCTTCCATCAAACACTATCATGTAGCAGAATAGTTTTCATTCTTGCACAAAATTTCTTACTCTTCAATCTCTTGAGGTAAAATTTACTGCATCAGATATAAGTGTCTATTTCTGTAAAAAAGCTGCACCTTCCCCTGGTATCAACATGATTTTTGTACTTTGTCATCTACCAGAAAGTGATTGGATCAGTGTTATCAATACATGCCTGGAACTAAAACATTTGGGTATAGCTGAGAAGGATGATTGTTTGGATTAGGGTTTTATCAGACTTTTTTCCCAGGTCTTGTTGCATAAACAGCAGATGAATCAATTCAGAGGCAACTAGAGCATTTGAAACATTATGAACATGCTTTTTAATTGCCTCTTTGTTTTGACAAGAAAATAAGAAAAGAAAATGTTTATTAAGTTTTCTTGCTTGTTGAAATCTGTATTGCCTGAGCACTTTATTTGTGCCAAAGAGCAGTAAAACTTCATGGTGTATGTAATAAGAGTCTGTGATTTATACTTGGATGGCATTGTTGTGACTTTTCTGGGCTCTACTTTCAATAACCTGAAAATAAATTTAACTAGTGCTCAGAACATTATTGTGCATAAAGCCTCCTCTCATACCCCCTTGAACTTAGAAATGTCCCATATAGTTTTTCTGTTGGAGAGTTTCAGACTGGGCAGCTTTATGGAAGGGTTCATATTGACTGGATATCTTTGAAGAGTGCTAAAAAGGGGAGCTGTAAAGGAATGCCCTGAGAACCTCCAGTGAGAACAGAGCTACCTGACTGAAAGGCTGCTATTTCTTGAGCAAAGAAAATAATTTTATGTCATTCTTCAAAATGGAACTTTGCATTGTTATACTTCAGTTGTCAGCTTGCAACAAACGGTTGTAGGGCAAAATTATTTTATATACTTCCTGTGTTTCTGCTCAGGTTTCTGAAGTAATCCTCACTGTCTTCCCAAGAGGGAGTTTTCCTACTGTATTTAGCAAGAAATATGAATATTTTTTATGAAGATGACGAGCGTTCAGAGGTCTCACAGCACAGTTCTATACACAAGGGATCGTAGATGATGTTCTCTGTGTGTGTCCTGCTCCTTCAGCATCCTTTCTGTGCCTCTGACCTTGTGACAGAACAATCCCTGCTCCGTCATCCCCGCCCACCAAACCGGCCCTTTGCTGCTTCTCAAAGTCCTTTTGTCCCCAGCCATTCCCATCCTGGAGCTCCAGGTGCTGCCACCAGCCCCAGCTCCTGCAGCTCGCCTCGAGTGCAGCCAAAACACAGCACCACAAGCTGGGCCTGTGTGTCTGTGCAAAAAGAATGAAGAGCTGTGTTTCATCATAGCAGAAATTACATGTTTCTCCTTTCTTTTGTTACTGAATTGTTTGCTTTAATTTATTTCCAGAGAATAGAGAACAGGCAGCTATTTGCATCTTGCAATCATCCAGTCTAGGAATTTTGTGATGAAAAGGCTGGAACTAAAAAAAACCCTATACTGTGATCCCCAGACTTCCAAAGTAGTCTGTCAGTATTGCTGAATTTATATGCAAGACATATGTTAAAAGCAAATTGTGCTATGTTATTTTATTAAAATTCAAGAAATCACCTTTTTAGTGAAATCTTAAATTCAAATGACTCCGTGTGTAGAAATAATTTTTTCAATATGGATGTTGAATGAAGGCTCGTGACATAGTGCTGTTGTTGGTATTCCTTCCTTGAGTGTTCCGTGTTCGATTCAGGTCAGAGGGGGATTTGCAGAACAGGACCTGAATCAGGTAAGACAGTCCGATTCCCTATCAGGAGAAGAAAGGAGGGATGTGGAACAGTAGGTTTCACATCTCACTTTAATTTGAAACTCAGTATTTAGGTCCTGTGGATTGCCAGAATACTCTGTCACCCCATTGGCACAGCCCATTATCAAAACTAGAAATCTAATCAAAACCAGTCGTGGGACTGCAGTCCTTGACAATATATTTTAGCTGATGTTTTTTTCCTGTATTTTGGGGGCTTAACATATCCTAATGCCTAGATCCATAATCTAGTTCTCTTAAGAGAAAAGAAAATTCTGAAAGAGAAAGATAATTCTTATAGATTATTTCTTAACTGGAGCTTTTAAACTGGCTTTTGAATTTTCCTTCAGTTTTTATTTTCAATGTGAAGGAAACAAAGGCCTCCTGTTATTTCCATGTCTATCTAAATATTCTCTCAAAATTTTTTTGCTCTTAAATTCTAGCTCCCTTAGTAATTGATAATTGCATTGAAAAATAATTCTTCAATCCACAAAAAATTAAGAAAATACATTTATTCTTCAGGGAATAAATAATTTCCTTGATATTACAGAGTAAATATTTTCTTCAGTGATCACTCCTGTGGTTTGAATATCAAACTTAATAACTCAGTTCTTTTATTCATTATAATAAATCCTGTAAATCCCCAGAGT
Source organism: Orthonyx spaldingii (assembly GCA_013397795.1). Classification (NCBI taxonomy): domain Eukaryota; kingdom Metazoa; phylum Chordata; class Aves; order Passeriformes; family Orthonychidae; genus Orthonyx; species Orthonyx spaldingii. The sequence continues at coordinate 1,876,657 of VZTJ01003867.1, read as the reverse complement.
GATGAAGAAAAGTCTATCAAGTAAAAAGGCTGACAAGAATTAATGCAAAAATGTCCTTTGTTCTCACAACACTGGACACAATTCCTCATTAAATATATTGGAGAAATAGCAACAGAACTCATCTGCATACCCCGGATAGTTTAATTTTATTCAGTGGATTTAATTGTTGTACCTGCAGACAGAAGATATTCTGTTGCATGGCATATAAACTTTGCAGAGTGGGAAATTCACTTTAAATTGCTTTGCTATTGAATCCAATTTTCATCCTCACTGAGGGAGAAAATATTTTTTTGTTATGAATGGATGGTTATATATTTTAACTACTTCACCTTTACCTCTAAGAAAAGCCCTAACAAGGACTTCCTTATTTTCCACATAGTGCTCACAGCTATGTCTGAGACACCTCTGTCTACCAGGAATTGTTCTGAGTAAGTGAGAGTTGCTGTCAGTTTGGGGAATTGCGCTTAAGCATGGCAGCCCTGCTCCTTTTGTGATCAGCAATTGGCCATGTCTCACCCTAGAACCCAGCAGAGTTCCACAAGGAGTGGATTAAGTGCAGCAGCTGGATTTCTTTGAATACCTGGGTACAACTGGCAGCTTTTTCCCAGTTTCACAGAGAGGCTGAATTGCTAATGCTGGGGAAATGATGTCTGACCAGAAGTGGAGTGGAGGAATGTGAGGCTGCTTTGCCTCTTCTGAAAATATCTCTCATGATGTGGCAAATTGGCCTTTAGCTCTTTCAGACCTACTGATACAGCAGCCCTAGGGGAACAAACATTGTCTGTCACAGAAATGTCAGAGCCTGTTAGAATCTCCCACATTTTCCAGAGCTGGGTATAGGAGGGACTGGAGAACAAGCACTGGTGGGCTCTGTCCTTTGCTCAGTCAGTGGGGTTACTGTGGGTGTTGTTTCACCTGTGAACACAAATGTATGTCCTAAAGTACAGGAAAACCCTCTCCAAGCATGCACACTGTTAACCTGTCATGGGGTGAATAATTATTAGAAAGGAAAGCTTGTAGTGGGGGTGGGCAGGGTCAAGCTGTGTTCCCTGTAAGATGTGTTTGATTTAGTCAGGGGGTTGGACCTACTCCGAACAAAACCCCTGGAGATATTTCTTTTTAATTGAGGGAGGAAAATAATGTATTAATTAATTCTCTTGTTTGGTTTTTAAAGTAATCAAAAAGAGCTGTAGATGTGGCACCCATATTTGTACAGTGTGAACACTGGGAAGTGATTTGTGGAGGGTTTTTTTAGAGTTTTGGGGAAAACAGAGCAGAAATCTCTTTTACTATGTAATAAATCAGTTTTGGAGATGTACAGATCTGCCTCAGCCATGCCCCATTATGCCCAAATCACGATATTCATGTGTCTGTAACATTTGTAGAGGTTGTGTTCTTTCTGTGTAGCTGTAGCTAATTATATTTTGTAGCAGTATAATTTCAGATATTGTTTTAAATTGCTATTTCATCTCTAAAAGAAATGTTGGCAAACAGCCTGGCTGTGTATTATCATTTCCTGGATGCTTTTACCATTTCTTAGACTGCAGAGTGGAAAAGGAAGGGGCAGAGGAGGAAGGTTGCAGTAGATCAAAGCACTCAGCCAAGAAGGTTTGGAAACAGCAGGTCTGACTAAACCTGATGTTCCACTGTTTGTGCCTTCCTGTAAGTGCAGCTTGTTGCACAAGGAATCAAACAAAACCAAGGGGTGTCTGCTGAAGATTTGTAGGGAAAATGCAGGTTCTAGAACTGTCCAGAATATTAACTTGCATGCAGGTCATCTAGAGGTTTTGTCAAGCTTCACACAAAGAAATGTACATCATAGCCAGAACCTTGCAGCACAATAGTAATAAACTCAAAAGATCATTTCCACCATGAAAACCATCAGTTAAATTTTTTATTTTAAGGGATTTTTGGGCCCAAAGTGTAGTTAGAGTTTTCATGTTTACAATTTCTTCCTGCTGTTTTGATAAGACCTGGATACGTAAAATTAAACCTCACTTTTCTGCGTTACAGTTTCAAGCTTTTCCCAGTCTGAAACATAATTTAGTGCGTTTTGATTTGAGAGTTGTGGAAACAATTGCTCTACTCCCACACCGTCATTAGCGGTGCTTCCCCCCCCACACTTCCCATGTGATACCCAGAGAATTGCAATTGACTTGTTCTCTTTAGGTCTCCTGAGCTGAATCCATTTCATGCTGAAATCAGTGGAATTTGGAACAGCTCTTTGTGCTCCTGTTGTATTCAGGGGGGAATTTTTTTCGCATGAGAATTTTCCTCTGCTGGAGAAGAGCTGCTGCTGTAACTATCTTGGGCTGTAACTATCCCCTAGACATGACTTCAGCCATCTGGGAAAGAATTATTTAATTAAAGAATTAACTATGCCTTAGTACAGAGAAATGTAAGTCCACACATCTAAGAGAGAAATGTAGGCCACACTTTCATGAGGAACAGGATTTGGGAAAAAGCAGCTGAAAAAAATTCCTTCGGGCAAAGGCATGCCTCATATTCTAGGACTGAGAGTAGAGGTAAAAAGGAGACTTAGGTGTGGAAAGAATGGACTATTGAATGTAAACAATACTGGAATAAAGCTTATCATTCTCTTCATTGATAACATGGCAAACTTTAGGAAAAAGTTCCTCAACGAAGACATATAAATATCTTTTATGGTGGGACTCAAGGAATTGGTAGGACTGGCATGTATTTTGCTCATGGTCTAGAAATGCACATTTATGGATCAAAACCAAATTTCATTTTAAAGTACTTATAAACATAGAAGATGAATCTACAGCAAGATCCTGTAGCACCAAATTTAAAGCAGAAAAGAGGAAATCCTACATTCCTGTGTCATGGCAAATCTCTATCCTCTAGCAGTTTTTGTTGTGGTTTTTATGTTTGCTTGTTTGGTGTTTGCTTGGTTTGTTTGCTTGTTTAAATTACTGCAATTATACATAAGAGAAAAAGAATCCACAGAGAAGTATAAGAATTGCTTGGTAAGTAGGAGGATAAATGGAAAGGATATAGAGTTATGTTACGTTTGCATTTCAAGGTAAAATAATCTATAGTTGGCAACCTGCAGAAAAGCACTTTGCCTTTCTTCAATATCTTTCTGATATAAAAATCTTCAGTACCAGATTTCAACATCACCTTTAGACTTCTACAAGTCAAATTGCATCACTTGTTGCATCTGCACTTTATGAAGGACCTCATTGCTGAGTATTATTTTGTTTGTGTCTTTGTATTGCTGAATTCTCTCTAAAATTACGGGTTTGAAACCAAGTATAGCTTTTCAGTTCAGGAGGATGTTCAGTGGTTACAGAGGGGTTGAGTTAAGCTTTCTTTATCTTGTCATCCATGAGGCTTCGTGCTTATCCAAAGGTTTTGGAATGCCGGGATTCATTTCCCGTTCTGCTCCCTGCCCCCCATTCATTCAAGTGTTTCTTTTCCACTGTCTGTGAGGAGGACTTGCTTTGAAATACCTCTTCCTACCGTTTTTAGTATAGCATTAAAAAAAGAAGAGTCTTACTCCAAAAATATCAACTTTTTATGTTTAGTGGTTTGTTTTTATATTTTTAACAGGGTAGACTATTGTTCTGTTTTATGGCTTTTAAAATTTTATTTGTTAGTGCATAATGAAGGAGTGCCATGTGGTAAGTTAATTTATGCTGTTGGGTTTTGTCTGTGCTCTGCTGTGATGTGAGCACACATTACGGGTTTGGACTTCATTCTGCCCGTGGTTATTGTTGTGTGCATGTCACAATATGAAAGGATTAACACATTTTCTTTCTTGAGTCTTTATTTTCCTGTGTTGTAGATATGAAAAAGAGGGTCATGTAAGAGCATTTGTTATAAGATTATTTACTGCAGTGCCAGCAATATAGGTAAAATGTACAAATAAACATTGATTTAGCTTATAACTTCTGGGAGATTTGCAGTTACATGGCGCAGTATTTACAGGCATTTCTTGAATTCTTCATAAAGCTTTTTTCGTGTGAAAAAACTTATTTATACCTATCTGTGTTTGTTTTCTAAACTGCAAGCTTGCTGTTACACTATGGCTCTGTAGAACTTTGTGAAAAACAAATTCCATCACTCAGAACCCCAAAATCCTGAAATCACAGACTGAATGTCAATCACAGTAACTTTATTCTTCAATGCTTATTTAATGTGATATATACATTCACAGTAGTTAATTAATTTCAGTGAATAAAGGTAAAACTTTATTACTTCATTATTAAATCTATAATCAAATAGAATTTTATTACAAGAGTGCATTCTTTTAGAAACAGTGTACAAATGTTAATATTGCCATAAGGTTATGGATGATTATTATTATTCAGATTAAAATAAAAACCTAAAAAAATATATGGCTTAAACTAGAGAAATAACAGCCTTAGCTTATTTTAAATGTGATAATAACTTCCTGATATCTTTATCATACTGACAACCCAATGGAATTCAGTTTCTATGAGATTTTTCCTAAGCATTTCCATTATATCTCCTATGTGATTGTTATTAGAAACAGAATTCAAATTTGGGCTCATAACATTCCCAGTAAGTGCTCGAACTCATGGAAGTTGCTTTCAAGAAAAGCAGGAGCAATGCAGATGTTGTTGGTGTGTTCACAAAGCCGTTCCTGAGAAGGCTGGGCTGGCTGTTGCTTGAATATTGGATGGCTCGAGCCATTTCTCTCTGGGCTCTGTATCAGAAAGATTATTTATTCTCATTAGAACAGCACATAAAGTCTTCTTATTTCTTTTCACACTGTGCTGCACTTTTATTTTATTTTTGTTTGCTACTGAGATGGACACCCATCAGCGGATGATCAGGTGTCAGTCATGCCCTGTCATATCTGATTTGTTTTGCTCTCTCTTTGGAACTTTCTCTCTTAATTTCACAGGTGAATTTGTCATTCAGGGTCTCTTCCTGTGCTGATTATCTAAAGATAATGAATGCTGCTTGTATATGCATGTATTTTCACCTTAATATAAAAAAAGTTTTGACATTCAAAAAATAACGCATCAGTCATAGACTTCTAAATATAAATAGATTAATCAAAGAGACCTTGACTTCTCAGTGCTTCATTCAAATTATATTTATTTGTGAATCTTAGTTTCTAAGGAAAGTATAATTACCTATGTGATGTTACATCTTTATGGGTTTTGACTAGAACTTTGGTATCATTGTGGTTTTAAAGGGAACTAAAAGAAAAAAAAAAAAAGACAAGGTATTTCAACTGAAAAAAGGTGTGAGTAAAGGTTGTTAATAGCTGTGAGTAATTTCTCTTTTTGGCAATCAGTTGGATATTGCCATATGGAGCTTCAGATGACAGAATAATTTTGCCATTGAATTCAGTGGGGCCTCTTCCAGCTCCTAGAGCAGAGCCAGGGCACGGGACCTGCAGTGGCTGGGAGGGCTGGGGGAAAAAGGCCACGAGAGGATGGGAACAGAGTGCCAGAGGTGTCACTGCACAGCATGATAGGAGTGGTAGGAATAAAGCTGCACCGTTGTTTATGTCTTTGCAAAGATGAAAATGGGACACAAGTCATGGGAAAGATCCAGGTTCCACCCTGGCAGGGCACAAACCTGGAGGAATCTGTGCAGTGTTCAGAAACTGTCACTGCCAACACCACAGAGATGCCCTTCCTAACCTTGCACTGAAACTCGTGGGTTCAGGTTAAATACAGTCAATAACTCTGTCTTGCTGTGTTGTTGTCTAATTTAAAAATAATTTGAATGCTGATCTTTCTTAGTATTCCTAAGTTTTTCATGAATAAATGAAGCAGCAGATCATAGTAAATACTCAAAGGTTTTGAGCGGGGAAATCCGCAGCGTAATCTTTTAACTCTCTAAGGCAATTAGAGAGTCTCTGTGAATGGCATTTCCTTCAAATACATCCTGATTTCAAAGTGAGCTATATCATGTAATATTTACATCCATTCAGACTTTTCACTAATGCATAACAATAGATTCTTCCTTGGATCCATACGCATCATGTAGTGAGGTAAGGAGAGGTAAACCACTTCAGTTCTAAGAACCTGGTTCATAAAGGGTCTGTGAATCCCAGCTTAGAGTGGAATAAGATAAAATATTCTCAGTCTGGACAGTCATGTAGTGTTCTTGTATTGCTCTAAGTGGATGATTGCATTATTTTTAACTTATGCACCATTAAAGAACTGGAAATTAGAACTTGGCTGTTATCTTTAGTGGCAGTAACTCACGCCAGCCAACAGTTAACTCCAAAGCAGGAAATGATCCTTGCCTGCCAGGCACGGGCTATGTATCAACCTAATGTAATTTGGTATGATTCCAATCAAGTGTTGGCTTTAAGGTAAATTCTGGAAACTTGCTGAAATCCTTTCACATGAATTAGAAGATTTTGTTAAAAGTACACTTAGTGAAAAACAATAAAAGCAAAACTAGAACTGTAATGAAGGCAATAATCAAAGGTACATGTGAAAATATCAAAGAAGTACCAAAGGCACTGAATTTTGCGGGCAGCAGCTGCCATCAGTACCCAGAAGGGAAGTCATGGCTGGGCTGGGAAATCCTTTAAATGTTCGGACAGGGAAGTATCTGGGTACATGAAGGATTTTTCAAGTGTTCTATGTACAATAACATAATGCTATCAGACTGCCTAAAATGATGCAGGGTTTTTACAATTTGGTTCCTTACTGAAAGGAATTTCAGTACTGACAGCTCAGTAGAGAGGGCAGCTGGTGAAATGCTGGAGCTGGAAGCTCAAGTGATAACTGAGAAGAGAAAGTTATTGGTGGTCATTACAAACTGAGATGTCTTTTAAGCCTCCTTTCATGAAATTTGTTCTCTTCCCTTTCCTTGGCTGTTACTGCCAAGAACTGAACTGATCCTGTACACTGCGATATGAAGGAAGAGTGGGAGAATTTCTCCTGCTATAGTCACAAGTTCCAGTTTCCATGTCTTGTGAGCTGTCCCCCCTAATCGTTCAAGTGCAGCAAATTTAAGTGCCCAACATAAAGGATGAGGTACAGAACATTCTGCAGCATTTTGTGTGTGTTAGTTGTTCATTATTTTCAATCACGGCTGCAAATGAGCTGTGTGAGGAGAGTACACAGCGGAGGTGGCTGTGTGGCTGGAACGCGTGTGAGTACAATTACACACACGCCGCTTTCTGTCTGCTGAGTTGTATTTTCCATTTAGAGAGAGGGAAAGCTGGTGGAACATACACTGACAATTTGTTCTTGAGTTTTCTGGAAGGTAACCATTGTGACTGCTCAGCCAAAATCAGTATGCAAGATTCAAACGTGTACAATTTCCAACTCTCTTTCCAAGTGTGATTTGCTGTAGTAGTGAACTGTGCATCAAGTTCCTGTCAAAGTATTCTAAATGGCCTTTCTAAAATACTTCTAGAAATGTAATTGGAATGTTAATTGTAATAAGTAGAGCTCATAAATCTGGGTAAAGTGCAACAACTCTGCATTTATACTACTCTAATGAAAAACACCAAGGCAGGGTCTTAAAACATAAATGGTGCCCAAATTCTTTGCAAACTAAATTTGTATCTGAAGTTTCATTGATTTGAATTGAAAAATAAAAGTAGATTCATATTGCTCTCTAATCCACACAGTTAAACTCTTCCCTGGAGGGGTAATGGCAGAGTGGATCTCAGGGATAGTTATCTCAAACAAAATCTCACCCATATAAAAGGCCGAATTCTCCTTTTGCAGATAGGTTAAACTCCAGAAAAAGTCATATATCTCAGAATCACTACCAGTTTAGGTACAAATTTGTTTGCACAGTTGTTTGTGTGCTCTAACTTAAAGAGTAGTTGATAAGAAAATTGGTTTTTTAACTAACCCCTAGAAGCCTATAGGAGCACACAGTTACTTCGGGCTAGATCATTCTCTCCTGAAGAGAGCCTCATTAGCAGTGCCTTCTCAACAGGTACTTGCAGGGAGCCGTGTCAGAATTTGTTTGCTGTCAGTGGGTCAATAGAGCCAGTTCTGTGAATCCCCAAATTTCTTCCACTGAGTTCTGTAAGTTTGGGGAATTATGCCAAGGTCCCATGTCTCCTTTAATGTGGATTTCTGCACTCGGAAGTGACTTCATTGAAAAGTCCCAAACTTACAATTTCTGTGTAATCTTCCCAGAAGCAGGAAGAGAAAAGCTTGTTTGCAGTGTTTCTCTGGCAGAAGAGGGTGTTGGGTTTGCCCCTGCAGGGGCACAGCTGTCCCCAGCCCCTCTGCTGGGAGGGACTGACTGCCCACCTCAGCAGCCCATTCCAAAAAGCTCCATTTACCTCTGTTATACAGCAGCAATTACTGTTGGAACTTTGGAGACTTGATAATTTCTTATTAAAAAGGGAAATTTGATTTGCCTCCTGAAACTTTTGACAGGTTCATAATGGCAGCAAGATAATGGATATAATTAATTCTCTGAAATGAAGTAGTACAAACAATAATAGTAACACTAGCATAATCTATTGTTCTGATTTTTTAATATTAATTATATCAATGAATTGTTATGAGGTTAAACTATTTAAATAGAACAGCTTGCATTTTTTCTAATTGTTGCATTTGTGTGTAACCTGATAAATATTTGTACAAACAGACTTTGTTTTTTCCAGGGAATATAAAGATATTGCAAGTAATGAATGATGGAAGAGAAACTGTCTGATATCCAAACAGTTTGAGTTTTAAGCATTTAATTAAGGATCTTCTACCCTACATTCAGAAAGATGCAAAACCCAATAAAAAACTGTATTCATTTGAATATTTAGCCTGAAATTTGGGAAATATGGATTATTATCTTTCCTCTTCAATGGCTTTTACTAGGCTTTAGTCATAGCTCTTATTCTTGGTGCTCTAATATAACACCTGCAAAATGAAAATAACATGTCTGGGAGAGATTATTGTGGAATTCCCATTAATTAACGTCTGAAATGTTTAGAATTAAAGCAATAAGAAGTTATAGAAATATCTGTGAATTCTAACTGGAATATAAATTGATTTAAACAGATGTCAAAGAGATCTAATTTGAAATATTAGTGAAAGTATGTTTTATTTATTGATGTATTTCGTTTGCGTTACGTCCTGCAGTAACACCTTTGATGACAGAGTCCCCAGAGGATGTGAGACTTGCACAAAGACAGTTTTGAAGAGAATTAGTTGTTTATTCAGAAAAGGGTAGCCATTGAAACAGCAGTGCATGCTATAAATCTCATTAAAAGTTAAAAGCTTCTCTGGGTCTGTTCCATGTATATTGGTATCTCCAATCAGTGCAACTGTCCAGGGAGAAGGCTGGAGGTCCTGGCAGTGTTAAAACAGTTCCCTCCCATCACAGTGGCTTCTGTGAATTGAGGGGAGAACTGTCTTCTGTTTTCCATCCAGAAATTCTCTGCTGCTCTCCCTGGAGTTGGTCACTCGGTGCCCGTGGACGTCTGGCCTCCTGTGTGCTGTACATAGGTGACAGAAGTGCCCAGTGCTCCATTTCCAGAACTTTCCTTGTCACTGACACTTAATTTGCAGCAATATAATTTAATATTAACTATTGCAGAGAAGGATGCCTCTATGACTGTGTGTAACAAAATGCACAGTTTGTTTGCAAAGTGCTTTTCTTTTTCTGCTGGAAACATGTCGAATGCAGTGAACGTTCTCTGCGAGTGTAGCCATATGTTTCCCCTCTGCACCCATGTCAGGACCCATATGCATGCCTGGGTTTGTTTTCTCTGCATGCTCTAGGATTTTTCTGTGGCATTGTCTCTTTATTTGTCTGCAAATAACTTCACTTCTGTTTTGAGCTGAAATTTGTGCAAGGGAACAATTATTTTCTAATTAAATATACATTAAACCTGATGGAAACTTATTAATCTTTTTTAAAGTGCCGGGATAGCATTTTGGTACAGCAAATTCTGCATTGCTTAAAAGAAACCAAATGAATTCTTCCCTCACCAAGTATTTTTAGGTTTAGGAAGATATGTGTTGCAGTGATGCTTTAGTGCTTAACAGCTTGTGCTCTGATAAAGAACCTTTAGCAGGCAGCCATTGGCAGTTAAAAAGATAAACTGGTGATGAGAAACCTAAATGACATTAAACCGAATTCAGTCAGAAGCTGGAGCAGGTAGAGAAAACATTGGACACCCAGGTGTTCCCAAGTGTTATCAACTCGCTGGGATTGGATCTGTTGGAGATGGGTTCTGCTAGGACTGCTCTTGCACTGCATCTTGTTTTCAGATTTATGAAGGTGTAAAACCAAAATTATGCAAAACATCTACCATAGCAGTAGTATCATAGCTCTTCAGACTACTGCAAGTAAATTCCTAGAAACTGGTACAAGTAAATGGGAGTGTGGTGGTGAGAAAAGTCTGGAATCCAGCACTGTCACTTGCGGACTGAGCAAGCCAGCCTGAGAACTGTAAGTCACTTGAGCTAGTAAATACAGCACTGTGGGCAGGAGTATAAATTTATCCACTTTTATGTGGAGCAGTATCAAATTTACCCACTTCTGCATGCCTCTACGAGACAAAATAACTCCGTTTATCTGCTTGCAAAGTTAAATAGCCCATTGCAGAATGGAACCATGTAAGTGAACAAGCATCTCCTGTGTGACCTTAGCTGGGAATTGAACTCTGAGAAGAAAAATTCCCACCTCTTCTGGGATTTCTGACCGTAAAGAGAGTTTGAAAGTAACCTCCAATTTTTTGCTTTTTCTTGTTCTTAATGAGGTTTAACAGCTGTTTTATCCAAGTTATGGTTAGGGTATCCAGGCAAGTCCTGTTCAGCTCTTGATGAGTGGTTATTTTAATGAACGTTATGTTAACTAAAACAAATGTAGCAGGAAGGGCGGCAAACTAGAGGACACACAGATGTCTTTCAGCACTGACAGTTAAAAATACAGGACCTGCTGCCAAAACCCCTGAGCTGAACCTTGTAATGGTCTATTGAGCTCAACACAGCAGGTACAGAACATGAATAGTGCAGATCTCCGAGATAAAATCCCCAGCAGTGCAGATGGTGGTTACTCCAAAAAAAAAGGTTTCCCTTTTAGACTGTTTCCATCTGAGAAGCTGGCACTGCACGGAGAGCTGCCACCAGCGCTGCCCTGGGGGCTGCGGGGGCTCCGGGCCACCTCCAGCACAAACAGTGGCACTGACGGATAAAGCGATGGGATAAAAGCTGCACTTGTGGCCTGAGGGCTTTTCGAGCCTTTGTCGTTATTCTCCAGAAATACACACAGGGTCTGGCTAAGGGCATTCTGCTTCAGATCCCACCTTGTAGCTACGTTATATGTTAATTGCATTTTTCAAATTTTATTGTCATAATTCTACTTCAAATGTATGTTTACTTCCTGTGTTTGCATTTTAAAAATTTATGCAGATAACAAACTTTTAAAATTTAACTTACCTTTGTTTCCTAGGACTTTTACGGTTTCTTGGTCACAGTCTCTAGTATATTTTGTCTGGCAAAATTCTAATTGGAAGGAATAACCTTTCAAAAGGTATTCAGAATACTCGAATTGGACTTGTTTCCCTCTTCCCTTATGTTTTCCATAGCAATTCTAATGCTAAGCTGTCTTCTGTCTTGTTGGCCTTTCCTGTTTTTTTCAGTCTGTATTGAAGCCAAATGCTGTGATATGTTTAGCATCTTAATAGATATACAAACAATATCAATCCTGTAATAACATTTTATAGGAGTTTTGTGGCCTTTGCTCACCTAAATTAGTGTCATATGTTGTTCTTTGTAAAGTTCCTCAATATTTATATAAATGTACTCAAAAGGAGGTTTGGAAATAAAGGTTACATCTTTTTTTAACTTTCATTAAAATTTTGATAACAACTACACAGAAGAAAAAAACCCGGCATGGGTGAATACACAGAAGTGAGCCCAGGCAGCTGGGGAGCTTAAAGTATTTTGATAAATATGTAAATTACACAGCAATAGAAAGATCAAAGCAGTAGTAAACCCTTTTTGTCCCATAGGTCTGGAATCTAAGACAGAGCTCTTTCCAATGGTGGGAGAGCTGCAGGATATGAAAATGACTGGATCCTGTACTCACCATTAAACAACTCCAGACTTTACTGTTAGGAACAGATTCAGTGGTATTTTATCTTGTCAGAGTATTACCCAGATGACAGACATGGACTGCAGTCTGCTCTCAGCTGCCTTTGCCCTCTGAGCTGGATGGCACCAACAAAGTGGTGCCTTTCCTGCCTTTTCCCAGCTGCTACTCCAGCACTCTCTCCCTTCTTGGCGAAGTGGAAGGTTCTGTGTGTGCCGGAGACTTCCCTCTCAACCTTTCCAAAGTCTTGAACTACAAGAGATGGGAATGAGCTGCAGTGAGGTGACAGCAGCACACGGTGACCCAGCCCAAGTGCCAGCCTCAGGTGCAGAGTGCTGCTTTGGTGCCAGCTCACTGCCCTGGCCTCACTCCAACGCCAGCGCTAAAGACAGCGCTTAAGTGCCTCTGTGATTAAAGACTTAATACCCTGGGTTCCCTCCCTGTAACAGGGACCAAATCCCAGAGTGCTGATTTGTGTGAGTCAATGAATCAGCGTGAGGTTAAAGATTATTAATGTTTATTTTCATTTTATGCCACTTTCCACTCTGTTTGTCTCTATTACTCATAGCTTCATTTCCCTCAAGAGGGACTATAACTGGCAGTCAGGGATGTGCATGGAGCATGCCTGGAAAAACAATGCTTACAGAAATGCACACCTAATTTAGCAAATATCATATGAATAATGGTAGCAATTTTATCTAAGGGATGAGTCCATACTGCAATACACAGATACAAGCCTCTGCAAGAAACTTCCCGGATAATACACAGAGACAAATCTCTGCAAGAAACTTCCTAGATTTTCTCTTGTGATAGTTCAGTGGGTTTTGGTGAGAATCCTAAAATACTTCTGAAGTGTTAGTATGTCTGCTCCTTCCCCTCCTCCACACTGATGTAGCTCAAAGCCAAGGTACACATTTTAGGAAATTGTTTTTGTCTTTGAAACCATAGAGAAGCTTAAGTGTAACATCACAGGTAAGGGTCAAACACTCACAAATATAATTGTTGTAGCTTTAAATAATTCTAGATCCCCTTGGGAAATACCATTTCCTGGCAGGTAACATTAAGTAATATAAAATTTGAAAGACAACTACTGTAGTTACATGCAGTGCTGTTGGTTCTGTTTAATCGGTACTGGCTGTAGGCTCAGAGGTTTTTAGAATCCTAAGATATTTGTATAAATTTTGCCACCCCTCAGTTTAACCATATTCTAACTTGGCTGGGCTTTTTTTCTCTCCTACTGAAATCTGTTTTTTCAAGTCCCAAGTTTTTGCATCTTTCTATTCTGCTTTGCACAGGCCAAAATGTGCAGTTAGTGATTAGTGATTGTTGTGATTTGTTTGGCCAGCTGATCTTTAACAGCCCTGTATATTACACAGTGCATGTCACAGCTGGTATTAGGAGCAAGCATTTACATAAGCTGTAAACTTGCAAGGCTTTTTAGGTGGCTAAAACATGTTCTGTGCCTCAAGGCAGTTGGGATCTGTATTAGGCAAGACAAAGGCTGAGGCTCAGAAGAAGTGTTTGGAAAATGCCAAGAGTGTGTTAGGATTATTTAAGAGGCACTGAAGGGAAGAAGAGTCCTGGCTGTAATGGCTTGGTACAGGGAAAGGATTCTTGGCAGATGAAGGCATTCCAAGTGTGGGCTGCTAATCTGACAAAACTTAGGCAAAATATTTGGAGATAATAAAAAGTTTCAGGAAAATATAAGAAATACAAGAATTAATGTGGGAGAAAAGCTGTGCAGAAAGCTGAGGTGGACTGAAATGGAAAGGACTTGTGTGATGCAAAAGGCTCAGGTACAAAGCTTTGTAAAACAGGGAGCTGGGACCTTCTCTTCTTTCTGGTTTCCAAGCAATGTGGGGCAGGTTTTGGCTGGAGCCTCTGGTGTGTAAGTAGAGAAATGGAGAGTAGGGTCAGATCTCCCTCCTCTTTCAGCAATATCCCATTAACTTTTCTTCATCAGGGATTTCTCATTAAGCAAAATATTTGGACTCAATAGCTGTAGAGATCTTTTCCAATCTTAACTGTTCTATGAGCCTTTGATTCTATGAAATACAGCTGCTAACATTTTTTCACATATCCTTGTTCTTCATCAATTCCACAGTATTTACTGAAAATAAAATTTGGATTTTTAGAGAGAAGTAATGTAACTTGCTTGTAAGTGCCACAACCACCACACAACTGCCAGTGTTAGGATTGTACTACCATGCTGAAATTTAGCTTTACATCCTCACTTTCCAAACTTTGTAATCATCTATGATGCCACAAACACCAAGATTCACTGCCTTATATCTATGCTATAGACATGTGTAAATGAGGGTATCTTGCTAGCAAATCTAAGCAAAGGGAGCCACCTCCACCCAGCTTTGAAAGATTTACTTGATTTTCTTTCTGTCTTTTTTTAAAGCCACAGTTTAAAATCTTCAGCTGAACCCAACTGCATTCATGTCACTGCCACATAGGTTCTGGACAAGACAGCCTTCCAAAAAGGTATCATTTGTGCCCCAGAGATGAGACTGAATAGAAAACACAACCAATGAGGTGAAAGACAGAATGTTCTCTTGCTTTGTGAGTGGGAAGAGAAACATGAACAGACCTCAGGTGCTGACGTAGACAGGACTTCACCTCAGCTCTGAGAGTAGTTTGAATGGCTTTAAACTACCACTGACTGAGCCTTGTGACTCTGACAGGGTTAATTAGAGACTCAAGACTCATTAATTCTGCCCAGAGAGATGCTGTAAAACAGATTTTCTGTGTCGGACACAGGAACTGGAATTTACCGCACACTTGATGGGGACATTCTCGTCAAGCCTCTGCAGCGCTCTGTGCTGAGCTGCTCAGTGCTCAGACGTGCTCAGAGATGTATAAATAAGTCTGTGACAAAGATGGGAGTCCTCAGATTCCTCAATGTCTTCTTCATGGCCAAACACATCTGTTTGATGCTCTGGCTGCCGCGGTTCCATTTTGCATTTTCCTGCTGATGGTACTATAGGCCATCTATCAAACACAAACACAAAGGGGTTACAGAATAACAAAAGACGTGGTGTTGTTGCAGTGGAGATGAAGAAGATATGGTGAGATAAAAAAGTCTAATTTCAAAATCAGAAATACATGTTCATCTTATCCATCTGTGCTCTCTCTCTACAAGCTGAATAATCTTGTTTTTATTTGCATATCTGTTAGCAAAAGCCAGATGATCTGGCTTGCGTTTTGCTTACTAGGCTGCTCTTTGAGCACTCATGGATCTTTTTCCCTCTGTTTTTACCTGCTTGCTTGCCTGTCTGCTTCCTTTTCCGAATAGTGTTGTTTTCATTTGCTAAGCCAATTTGTCCGTATCACAACAGACCTGTTTTGCTCTTTTAAATGCATTTTTGGTGCATTTCGGGTCGCTGTTCCCTCTTGCTCGTTCCGATGCTGCTGCTGTGCTGGAGGGGGGACCGCAGTCGGCGGAGCTGCGATCAGAGCAGCTGATACAGATACCGAGCTCGCTGTAGGTGGCACCAGCAGACACAGAAAATCCTTGGAACACCGTGAGCCAGAACCTGACACAGCCCCGCTTCCCCTGCAGCGCCCGTGGCAGCCGGAGCACATTCGGGGTGGGCGAGCACCGACCTGTGTCTGTCAGCTCAGCCCTCAGCGCCTACAGAACCTCAGTCTGAAATGTTCTGCAAGTTGTGATAAGGGCTTCGGCAGCAGCATTTACACAGCTGCACTGTTATTTTTACTGTAACGTAGCTGTCTAATTTCTTTTCTGTCTGTTTTATGTAACACCCCTAATTTATGTTCAAATTTGACTCTCCTATTGTATTGTGCTCACACATAATGCCTTAATCTTTTAACACTTCATCATCTATTCTGAACTTCCTTCTGGAGAATATCAGATTCCGTGCAGGGGAAGGGAAAAGAAATGATCTTCAAGATAACAGTGAGGATAAGCTAGGAAGCGATATCAGCTCAAAACCCAACCTGACATATTCTTTCCTTTTCACATTCTGCAATTTTCCTTGACTTAAAATCACAGAGAGGATTGTGCTCCAAGGACAATACAGTCTCTTGCAAGGATTGTGTCATTTGGGAGGGGTTTGGGTGTTTGGGGTTTTTTTATGTATATTTTACGACATTTCTGCAGTGTTAGCTAATCAACTGAAATATTGAACAAGTATTTTAAAGGATCATATCTTACTTTTCTCCCAATTCTTTTTGCTGCTTCTATAAGGCAAAACGTGCCAGGTTTGGTCTCACTTCCACCTCAGTGAAACCAGCTATTCCAGGACTGGTACAGGGGTTTCCAGGGCCGGGCTGACATTACGGGATCTGTTCCTGGCCATCCCAAGGGGAAGCCTGCCAGTGTTGGGTGCAGAGGGTGCTGGTGGCTGAGGCAGGCACTGCAAAAACACGGCCATGGCTCAGTAGTTGCCCAGTTGCCCGTGCAGCTGCTGAGGGGATGTGAAGAGAATTCCCTTTCCAATCTTGTTAAACACATTGATTGTGAACGATGGCTGCTGCATTTTCCCTCCCTGAGGCCTCAAGATGCTGAGGCAAGCAAGCTGTGCAGTTCTACAGGACGATATAGATTCATAAAAATAAATTAATCATATATGATTTTTCATGCTGATAGATGCCAGATTCTGATGAACAGTTTTGTGCATGATTTTCTGGGTTTTCCAATCTAAGTTGGTCATAATTTTTTACTTCTCATCTCAATATGCAAAGCAATGTACAGAAATACAATCTGTTGTCCTTAAAGGCAGAAGAGTTTCTGCTAGTCATACACTCAGGAAGAAGCATTATTCAGAATATGATGCTAAGACTGGAGGAAAATTTAGTTACTGTTATGTTTTCTCTGTATCCTCAGATAGGATCAGATTTTTAAAGGCTTGAAGGTATCTTGACAGAATTTTCAAAATTGCCCTCAATTGCTATGGAAGACCTATTTTTATCTGTATGTTTGGGTTCCTAATTACTTTTGAAAATTAACAGTCTTCTCTTTGGTGTATTTCTTCTGCAGCTTGCCCCTTGTGGAAGTGAAAGATTTATGTTCAGAGAAGTCTAGAAATGAATGAGATGGAGGTGGAGCCTGGTCTGTTGTGTTTGGCCAGTGGCTCCTAAAGGCTTCTCAGCCATCTCTATCAGGCACTTACCATGCACTGCATTTCTTGTGTTGTGCTGCTACCACCAGCACAAGAGCAGTTGTGGATGGCTGACACCATAAAAGTCAACAGAAAATCTCCCAGTTTTGAGATCATTCAGCTGATGTTCACTTTACACAACGAGCATGGCCAAAAATTAATGCTAATTGTCTGAGATGACAATTAAAATTAGATATGAGAGCCTGTTTTTCATAGCTCAGGTCTTAGTAGTGGTTAAGTCTTAGAAATTTCCAATATCTATTAGATTTCCTATATGGAATAAAATAGATCTCATTACTGTGCTACTTAGAAGATTCATGGTGTGAGCACATCTTGTATGCTTTATAGAGTTACTGTTTCCAACTCAAAATAAAAATATCGAAAAGCTGGAAGAGAGGAGTAAATAAGGATGAGAATGGCTGTCAAGTCTATGGAATGGCACCTGTGTGAGGGAAAATTAAGTAGAACTTCCCAAGCTAAAAAGCCACATGTTTCAATTGAAACAAACAAATATGCCAGTTAGGGATATAGGATATATTGCTATGATGGGAGTGTTTGCAAGACTGACAAATCAGAATTGCTATCACTTGCTGTCTATCAGACTTCAACAGCACACCGAGAGACATTCAGCAGAAATCTGACTAAGAAGTTCAAAAACCGCAAAAACCTGGGTCCTGGTTTACTTTTGGATAAACTTATTTCCAAGGCACAATTAAAAAAAAAAAAAAGGAATATATAAATTTGATACCAATTGGAGCAACAGGATTGCTGGTTCCTGTGTGTTCTTTTCTCAGCAAGGCAATCCTGGCTGTGGTGAAAAGTTAACTCACCTCAGGGTGAGGCTGGGAGGACTGGGACTTGTGGCTGTGTAATGATTCAGCCGAACTGCACTGAAAACTCACCACATTCACTTTGCACTTGCATGGAGTTTGGAAGTGACGTGGGCAGACAGAACTGCAGACACCTCATCTGCAGCCGCAGACATCCCAGTTGTCGTGAGGGCTGAGGTTACTGAGTAACGAGTTACAATGCTGTTGTAGGAAGCTCTCACACCGTGCTCACTGTACCAGTTTTGAATATTAATGACCCTGCTTGCAGCTCTTATGAAAAAAACATGTTGTAAAAGAGGGAGATGAAGGGAGGAAAACAGATTTTTTCAGTATATGTGGTACTGAACACCGTGGAAAGACAGACTATTAAAAAATGACCAAAGTTGGCCTCTATCTTGGTTTCAGGATGCCAGACTCTTAAATATCTATTTAGGCAGCCTGCAAATTGTTGCTTTTCCTCCTGAAGTGCCGAACACCCAGCGATTTCCATTAACTTCCCCCAAAGCTGTGCAAAGCCACCAGGGCCCCATCAGCCCCTCACATAATGCAAATTCAGGTCTCTCATCAGCAATCAAATTTTGTGTGGAACTGGAATTTTTCCATCGAATCAGGTAACACCAATAACCCTCACTGTTTAATTCATCTGTAGTTGCTTGCATGCATTTCATTTCCATTTTCCTCCCTTAACCTGCTGGACTGATGCAGCTAAGTCTTACTCAAAAATATGCCAAAACACACCAGTGAAAAAGCAAGCAAGACATGTAAATATGTTAGAAAAAAATGAGCAGGGAAAACTGAGAGGAGAATAAATCTTATTTCAATGAAATCAGACTATGAAAGGATTTTTCACTGAGAGTCTAAAGGAGATAAGCTGAGATAGCCGGCTGGGCATGTGGGCAAGATAGTGCTTATTGTGATAAATGTTGTTTATGTGTGCTCCAGCAGGAAGTAAACTGAGATTGCTTTTTCTTCACTTACGTCCTGGGAGCGAAGCACTTGAACAATGGCTGCTCTTAAGGTATTGAGATTAATAGGGTTAATTTTCCCCTCTAATAAAAAGACAAACACCCCTTCACCCTGATATTCATGAAGCCACTAAGAAAGGAATAGATATCCAGAACCCACCTAAAGGTTGAAATTATGAGCTCTTTGGCAGGAACTAACAGTGAACTATTTTATCCTATACTGCACCAATAGCAGATTTTATATGATTCTGAAATAATGCAGGTATATTATAAATAAGGTACACTAGTAATCATAAGTTTATTAATAGTTTAACCAGATATCTTAAAATTAACGTATTTGTTTTTTTCTGTATACATTAGGAGATTGAGGAACCTAATTTATGATTTCAAAGTTGGTTTTGTTTGGGTTTTTTCCTTCTTTTTTTCCAAAACCATCTACAAGAAGCTCATATGCATATTGCTTTATTTATATAGATTAAACCAGCTTGGAACTCTTGAATTTCCTTTTGAAAAGTATAATCTACTTGTAGTCATTTTAGAAATTATAATTGTTTAAAGAGTTTCAAATTTGGATTTCTAAAATGTTTGTGGATGATGCCCATATGGCTCTAGGAAGGCTAATTAATTCGTTACTCTAATAACCTGAAGGTGGTTCAGTAAATTTCTTGCTGATGCATTCTCTAAATGCTACCATGTTTACACATTCCACTGAGTTGTTATAAAGTGACTTGTTCCCCTGACATACCCTTGTGAGAAGTGGTAGTTCACTGATCTTCTCAGGAGGCAAAGGTTAAATTAATGACTGATTCAGTCAGTCTTTCACCCTTCATTAGCACTGAATTAATTTATTAAAGAAATGAAAGATCATCTTGAGTGGTTTAATGTGTAAATTCCATTTTAAACATGCATAGGGCCTCATCTATTTACAGAAAAATTGATTAATAGTGAAGTTGAAGAAATATGTACCCTTCACAAACGGCTGACCACGCTAAATTGCAAGACCTTCCCTCTAACCCTGCTCTGTGGCAAAAGCTGAAAATGTGCACAGGTTGGTAAACTTGGTTTTAACAAGGAGGAACTCTATTTAGAGTAAACATTTGCTGTGTTAGTAATGTGTAAGTGGGCTGTGGTAATTTTAATGACTCCATAGCATGTCAGCGTTTCAGAAGGTGGCAGTGATAAGCCTAGAAATTATTACTGTGGTTGTACTGCAAAGCCTGGAGAATAAGAGTTCTCAGCTGCTTCCATAATAAATGTGGAAAGAGTTCTTTCCATACAGAACTTTTTTTAAATCTCCTCACGTATTTGAATAAATATATGCAATCTCAGACTGTGGTCTTATAAATGGGATAAGATCAAACAGTAGGGCACGAGGTCTTGAAGGGATTTCTTAGGTTTCCTCAAATGATACTGGTGACTCACTGGGTCATCCTTCCTTTGAATCAGTTTTGAACCAATGTTTCATGAAGCACTAGTGGGAAGTCAGTGTGGGAAGTGCTCTTTCAGAGGAGACCATATGTGCCCAGGAAAGTTTCCCCCGTTCTCTCTCCAAGAGTAAGATTCCGAGGTTTGGATTTTTGTTTTGCCTTGGTTCACTTCACTCCGCCTACTGCATCTAAAAATGAATCCCGTAATTTTAATTATGGTAGCCATTCCTTTTTTGAAAAAATGAACAAACCCAAAGTCTTCATTAGTGGGATTTTTTCATGTGATGTCTATTGACTTGTATACTTAATAGGGTTGCAGTGCTTTAAAATGAAACTGGAATCCATAATTCATTCTACAAAATATTATATTTATTTAAGAACTGCAAGTGTTGATGTCTTTTATTATTATTATTTTTAATACATGTAGGCATTACAATAGCCTTTGCCATGTTGGGCCATGTAAAAGTACTTTTGCTAGGGGTTTTTTTTCAGTGGGGTTTCTTGCTTTTATTGGATGGGGATTTTTTGATAGAAAGATGTTTCTATGTGTATAATTTATAATTTAGTGTCTGAAAGACAACACAAAGAACATGCTGATTATTCAATATTTTCTTTTTTTTTTTTTTTTTTTTAATTGGCTTAAATACGCACGTATCATTCATCTACGCCATCTGAATACACAAAACCACCGTGTGTAAGGGGGCACTTACCTGGTAAACATTCCGCTACACGGCAGAGCAGTTTGTTCTGTTCAACACCACCCGGCAGCTGCAAGCTGGTGTTATCTGCAGATAACCTCCCCGGTACTTCACTAACACCATCACTGTCTCACAGCTGAAAGATTGTTCGTGGTCAATTTGCTGACAGCACAAAGAATGCACGCAATTTCATTAAGAATGTTCCTGCTGAAATTATTCGGAGATACTTAATTTAATAGCACAATCATGGAAGTGACCAAATGTGTCAGCCTTCTTACTGGAATAATTCATATTATTCTTGTGATTAAATAAGAGATGCTAAAAAGATGAGTCCTTTGGTGTGATTTCTACAGTCTAAATATAGACACTCTAAAAGCAAGCAATGAGATTTGGGGAAAAGACTTGGAAGGAGCAATGAAACATTCAGAAAACCTGAAAATTCTGAGGTATATTTTAGGATCAGATGTTGGTTTTATGCTGCTCCATCTGCTTTCATATTAGAGAAGCTGAAATGAGACAGGGAGGGAAAAATTGTTTAAACTTTTATTGATATGTTCAATTAGTGTGTTCAAATATATTTGTATACTAATTTCTGTAACTATTTGCGTACAAAAAAAGAACCCAACACAGATCATTTCCTTTGCAAAGGGGAGGAATCTTACCAAGATCTTCCTCACCCGAGGTTCCGTGCACAGGCCTGTGGGTCGCGGTGTGCTTTGCGGGCTCAGCTCCCGGCTCCGAGCGGGCACTGCCCAGGGGTGGCCGCGCCTGGCTGGGGTCGCACCAGCACCGAGCGCCAAAGGTGCTCAGTGCCCGCAGCCGGATTGTTCACAGCTCTGCAGAAGGTTTGTCCTCTGCTACCGGCTGTGTGTCAGCCCGGCAGGTGCCTCTCAGCAGCACGGACAATAGGCTGACAGACATCGCTGTAAAGCAGCTCTGGGCTTGTGCTGCAGTTCGGGATAAATCCCCAACTGCAGTGAACGGATTCCCCTGGGATTCAGAGCCGGTGTCCCAGCCCCCCGGGGCCGCGAGGGACCCCGCCATGGGCTCATTCACCCACAGCACTGAGCATCTCCAGATGCAGGTGGAATCCTAGGGAATCCCAGCAGAGAACAACGTCATGGAAGAAAACGGGGTTTTTGGTGACGACCACAAATTTAAGAAAAATTTGGAGAATTTGGATCACCGTCTGAAACTTTACCCCTAGGCATTTTCTTTCATTCTTTATTTAACCTATAAAAAAGAAAGTAATTATGTGATAATGTGGTTCTTTTAGGAATATCTTCATCACTGTGATTTAAATTGATTTCACTATTAGATCACTGAAACATTTGTGTAGTTCCCCAGCTACTATTATTTATTAATAGTCCTGTGATGCTGCAAGCAATTTGTGAAGTTTCTCACAAATGTAGTGCATTGTTCAGCAAGGAATAAAGGAATTAAATAAAAGCAGTGTCTGGACATGTTAAAACTTTGAATTGTATACCATTCTTTGCCTAATGTGCATTTTCTACACAACCTTAATTGCAACGAAATGTTTATAACAACTATTTAATCAGGATTCAATGATTAAATACGCAAATTAGATTTTGTTCTCGTTATTTTTTCCTAGGTAATCAGTGCAGATGTGATTTAATGACAAAGTCTAATTGAGTACTTTCATTTTGTGAAAAGAAAATTAAAAGGAGAAAATACACTTTTAAAATTAGAAGTAATGATGGAGTCACAGGACAATTCCTGAGGATTAATGACTATCTGAGAAAGCTGAAGGCTCAAAGTTTAGCTGTGGGCTTTTAACCTCAGGTGGTCATTAATTCTTCAAGTAATGCTCTATGCCCTGATCATTATTACAACCGAGCAGGGATGGAGCAGCAAGTTTCAGCAACTAAACCATCAGCAATATCTTTAAATGCATATTTTTCTCTCCCACTTGGACATTCTGACACAAAGTATGGAATCAATCAAACTGTTGATGGTCCCCAGTCAAACCCGTGGTGTTTTCGTTAATTTTCCTGATCTGTCTTTGAGGCCATGCCACACTGTGTGCCTGCATTTGTTGAGCCCCACTCTGCTGTCCTGTAGCTGTGCTGAACACACGTGAAATGTACAGCTGGAGGTATCTGCCACTGGGAGTCTCAAAGCTTACACGGATCCTTGTTCCCTCTCTCTCTTCTCTCCAATGATGCAGATGCCACCACCTTGACTGGCATCAAAATTACAGTGCAGGTAACATCCTCTTGTCTTCGCCATTCCACGTGCTGATTTCCCCATCTTTCTGCAGTAAAGCTGTAGCTGAACCTTATTTTCCTCATTTCTTTGAGGCTGTTGTGTGGCCCCATCAGTCAAAGGAGAAGCAAGACAGAGCCCCCTACAAGCCAGAAGGTGCTGCTGAGAGCAGTGTAAGAGCCTGTACCAGCACATCACTGACTTGGCGAGGGGTCTCTTCACGCAGGGGGTTCTGGTATCTGCAGCCAGAGCTTTACCCAGTTCTGTAGCGTTAAAAGCTCTCATGCTATTGCTTTCAATTTGCCATCTACATAATTACCTGACGACACCACGGTGGGCTGAATGCGCCTCTATCCAAGCACTGCATTTACACATATTTTGTACTGCTTGGTGCACACACAGAGTCTACAAACACCCCCAGGTCTCGGCAAAACATGCAGGCTTTTCTAAAGGCACTCACTAAGTGGTTCAGAAACAATTTGAATGCTTCGAAATTCCACTGCGAAAACATTTCAGCCTATAAATCAAGGCCAGATTAACAGACAAAAGCAGCTAATCCAAAAATCAGCAGTTTATGCCTGAGTGGAGCAAACAGGCTAATGAGCCATACAGAGCTGGATGGGTCACAAAAAGGTGTTAATAACATGTCTGCAAAGAGGTGGGAGAGCCAGTCACAGCAAGCCACTTTCTAGAGTGACTTCAGGTGAGAGAAGGACCAAAGATTACTACAATACTCCCTAATTATCAAAGTCGTTATCAGAGAGTCGTTGTGGGCATGGATGGCCCATATAGCACAGGCAGCACGCCCGAGCATTTCGGTGTCATCTGCTGGTTTGAGGTGCAGCCTGTATGGGAATGTGTGGCCTGCAGAGCAGGCATGCGAACGTTAAAATGTGTTATGTCTCTTGTGCCACACAACTTTGAGATTTAACTTATTAGTTCAATTTACATTAATGCAAATCTGAGTAAAATTATAAATTATTCTCAAATTAATGTAAACCAATAAAATCTCTAGGGCAGTTTTGATTATTCAAATTGATTATAACAGTTAAATATTGACAGGATAATGCATTCACCAATTATTCCACCGAATAATACAGCTTTTATTGCAGTTCTCTACTTGTCAAAATAAATCTCTCTACTTTGAAGCACTCTGCTGAAACTTGCACTTGTGGCTGTGTTCTCCCATAGCTGCTGCATGAAGGAAAGAATTGTGTGCTTGTGCATTGTGCATTGTGCCAGTGCATCAGCGTGGTGGTGACCACTGCGAACAAACCCAACGTCAGTGGCAGCAAAGCCAGAGCCACCCTGCTGCTCCCCCCTCCGCCTGCAGCCTCCGTCTCTGCTCTGTGTCAGTCACAGTACTTGGGAGTCAGAAACGCTATTTTTAAATATCTTCCTGAAATGGTGTTTCATGGAGTTTTTCTCCTTCTGGCATAGTCCAGCATGGCCATTAGTGGGAAAAATAACAACAGCACTTTAATGAATCCTGTAGCGATCCCAGTTTATTTGGCTTGGGGAGAAGGGGAAGAATTCCTTGTGTCTGACTCTGTGACAAAAGAGGTGTGGTTTGAAATGAAAAATAAACCTTAGCCTACTTCTGATCCACCTATTTCACAGCTATTTCCACAGATTTTTCTCTCATACCCTCATTTGAGCTTGTTCATATGGGCAGCACAGCACAGTGTGAGCAGCAGGTCTGAGGATAAATGACAGAACATCCAATACCCCATTGCTGCACTGGAGTTCAAGTAAAGGACTGCTCTTACCTCTCTGTTGCCTAAATATGCATGGAAAAATTCCAAAAATTATTTTACTCAAATCATATAAAAGCAAGCAATAGCTCCTACAAAGATTTGATTAAATAATATCCTACTATGAGGGAAGTAACTTAAACAAGGGCTGGTGAGTAACACTGAGTGGCCTCTCACACCTAACACTGACAAGTCACTTGTACTTTCTACACAATCGTTTTATTTTTAGAATAATTGGTATTGACTGTCTTAAATTTATTAACTAAGCTGAGCAGAGATCACTTTCTAATAAGTTGTGCAAATTCTCTTCTTTTTATTTCTTTTATCACTCTCTTACAGAATAAGGATCAGACATGGAAAGGAGAAGGCAAAGGAATCCAAGTGCTCCAAGCTCCTCACAGCGTTTCCAGATGCAGCTGGGAGAGATGCATTCCCTTCAACTTGTTTTGGCTCAACAAAAAGTGAGTTGCGCAGCCTTTGAACATACCTGTGTCCTAGGATCATCTGCTAACACTTGTGAATGCCAACCCATAAGATTAGAATCTGACTTTAAGCTATTGTTCATTGTTAAGGCTGAAGAGATGTGTTTTCCTGCTCAGACACTGGGCTCGAGCAGGAACGATCACCGAGCCCTGTGGGAGACGTTATCAGAGCTCAGTTTGTGCCCTGCTGGAGATGGGTGGAGTGCAAGGC
The DNA here is from genome assembly GCA_013397795.1 of Orthonyx spaldingii. Lineage (NCBI taxonomy): Eukaryota > Metazoa > Chordata > Aves > Passeriformes > Orthonychidae > Orthonyx > Orthonyx spaldingii. The sequence goes on along the minus strand of VZTJ01003867.1, from coordinate 1,850,902 downwards.
TGCAGCTTCACCGCTCTTATCTCTTACAGGGCTTCAAGTAACAGCACACGAGCTTGGTTTTCTCTGTTTCACCTGCTGGGAATGGCAGAACTGACATTATGTTTGGTTTTTCTAAATGCAGAAAGGATCCCAACAGTAGTTTTTCCTTCTCTGAGGCAGCTGTGCCTCCTCTGTTCCCTTCTGTAACCTGTACTAGGATCCTTCTGTGTCCTCTGCAAATGAATTCCTTTAGATTTGAGAGCTAAAAGTAAAACTGAATTCTGTATCATGATGTAAGGGTACAGATAATGGTTTTGCCCATATTTTGTTACCTTTGTGTTTCATCATTGTGGAGCTTATAAATGAATGGAAATTTCACTAGAAAATCAAAGTGACCTATAGGATATTTTTAAATGATTAATTTTTAGGGACTTGATGATATAGATTGGATCACTTTGGGGAATTTGTTATATAGTGAAATTTTGGAGTGTGACTGTTCAGGTTAACTAATGTCCTTCCTGTAGCAGACTCTCAAATCATAGGGAAAGATACAGAACATATTCGTGCTTCTCCTCTTCCTTTATCTGTCACCTTTGTCTTCATTAAAATATGGATTAAAATTCTTATTCTTTATCTCCATTAAACTGCTGTCACTTGAAACAATTATTTTTCCCCTAGTGGGTTGCAATGGTGTTATTATGCTGTTCTGGTGTAGAAGAGTACACAAAACTTTCAGCTTTCAACTGTTCATCCAGATAGTTGCTTGGAAAATACTGTGATACTTTATTCAGAGAAACAGGATTATTTTCTTTTTTGCTTCTTTTACCTCTCCAGTATAGCAGTAATTTTTTTTTCTCTGACCACAACTGTCTTATCAAGAAATTACAGTTGTATAAAATATTATGCTATTCAGTTGGCTTTTTTTTAATGTGTGATTTTTTAGCAAACAAGCCTTTTTTTTTTCTGAGACTACGTGGGGAATGTGCTTTATATTGTGTGTTTCAACCAGCAGTTTCAACATGCCTCTTGACTGCTAAAACATGAATGGCAGTCTCACTAGCCCATCTGTTTAAAGTATTTTTGAAGTGCTATAGCACAAGCCATAATATTTATGAAATTTCATATTCGTTTGGATAGTGACAACATTTTTAACTTTAGCTCTTATTTTGTTTCTAGTATTATTGCCATAAAGAAAAAGATACTTCAGAAAGGAAAACATATGGGAGCCTAATTCTGCAGACCAGGGTAGAGCTTTGCATTGCATAAGTAAATATTTGTGGTTTTCTTCCTTTATGGTTTCCTGTAGAAAATAACAAATACCCCGAAAGGTTTGGGAGCAATTCTCATACCTTGGAAAGCACAAAGCCTGAGCCTGCCCGGCTGTGCTGTCAGAGCTGAGAGTACAGCCCAGCAAAGGACTTTGTGCAGCCCCAGCAGCACACACAGAATGGAATCAGTGTGGGAGAGGCTGGGGCTGGGTGCCTGGCAGCGTCACTCCCTTCCGATGCATCTCTTGGCTGTGCCAGAAACGCTGCTCAAAATCAGATGAACCTGCAAAATTAATATTTTACTGAGCCAAATATTCATGACATAAACATGTTAAAACCCCTGTAGTTACCTTGAACCATTTCAGATGTTAAGTTACCAGTCGGATGTAGGGAAGCCCAGCACGAGACGTGTCCCATGTTTGGTGTCCTAAACAAGAGTCACTGCAGATGGTGCTGGTCTTTTCTGGGCAGTCTAAAATGTAATTTTACTTATTGCAACAGTTACCTTGTCCTTGGAGATCAGAATTAGCTAATCCTCCCAGTCTGTTTAATCTATATTTGGGTATATAAAGCTACATGACAGTTTTACAGAGAACTTTAAATAGAAGTGTGGTTGTCTTTCTGACCACAAAGGTGAAGTGCTTAGTCTGTGTAGAAAACATGCTTCTTACCTCCATTCAAAGTGGGTTGAAAAAGAGTAAATGTTATCAAATGAAAGATGATTCCAGATGGAAAATGCAGCTCCAACACCTACCAGCAATAAAAAACTGTCTTAGAAGTGTTTTAGGAATTTCAGAAATATTAGCTGCTGAAGGAGTCTGTAACAGAACATGGAACTGTAGCTAGAGAAATCATTCATTACTGAACATCTGAATCATTTCTTGCTGACTACAGAGAAATACATACCAGAGAAGTCAAATAATGCTTTCCCATTATTATACATGATTCATGAATTCCAGATATTATACATAGGCACCATTAATTTAAAAGGAAACCGTGTATCTCAAAATAGCACTTATAGGTTTATAATAATGTTTAAAATTATTTTGCAGTAATTAGGCTTTTATTTCAATATGTTTACAGTATTCACACTCGGAACCACCCCTGCAGAAAATATCAGGATTTTTTGTAATGTAACTATGTAATGAATAGTTGGAACCTTGTCTGTACTTCACTGTGTATTTGCATTTCTGCTACGGGATAAAAAACCGTGCAACCTTCTATCAAAGATAAACAAATGTATCACTGAAAAGTCAGAAGAAAGGGACAGTAAAACCTTTTTGTTGCATCCATACTTACCCCAAGTTTATGCAAAGGTTAAACTGAAAGATGCACGATGTATTTTTGCAGATGCTTGCTAAAAATGTGGTGCTGATGCTAGAAGAGGAATTAAGTTCTCCTACGAGGTTTCCAGCTGTTCTGTCTGTTCATGGTAACTGTGCAGGGAGGGAAGGCTTTGGCACCTGGTGGCTGCTGAGCGTTCACAGCTCACCCTGCCCTCAGCGGGAACAAACCCTCCGCGACCTGCTGGGGTCACACCCAGCCCGAGCTCTCCTCACTTCTCCTTGGTACCTAGTTGGCAAAGTGAGGAGCTTCTGGGATGAAATATGGTGAGATTTGTATCCTTGAGTGTCCTGAGAGGGTTTGTTGGTGTTCTTTATAAACTTTCAAGATCACTCAGATAACCACCTTCTGCACGTTGAAAGGAATTTATGTGGGAGAATTTATGTAGGAGGAATTTATTCAGGAGACAGTTTTGACCTTGTGGTTTGTTCCTGTTGTGCAAAAGAGCAGAAGCAGTAATTTTCAAGCCAGTGGAATAAAGCCATTTGAAGAAAAGGTGACTGAAGTGTTTATGAGGATTTATGATGAACCATTATGTAATCTAGTCGTAAGAAGCTTTTATTTTCTAGCTAGAGGAACGTATTTGGGGCACATGCATCCTGACTTGGCCTTAGTCCCTGCTTTTGAACAAAGCACGTGCTATAAGGAAAGACAGTAGTGGTAGGATTTGCATAACATTAAATGTGCTTTTCTGCCAGAGAAACTTTGACTTTTGGGGGGAATTATTTTGATATCCATGTGTAATTATTTCAAAGCATACCATAGAAATTATTGGGATTTGTTACTGTCACTAACTCTGGATATAATAAAGAGCATCTCTGGTGTCATATGAGACATCGTGCTTTTGGGTATAAACCAGCAAAACTTCTACCTCTGCACCACTGCATGAGCACACTTGTGTTCACATAGATGCATCTGGAAATTTCTTTTTGTGTTGGAGGAATTAGGATCCTGCTGTGAAGGCACTCGAGTAGGAGTCAGGGCTTTCCTGCTTGCACCACAGATTTTCTCTGCAGTCCTGGACAAGTCATTTGATTTCCACCACTGCAGTTTTCTGGCTGAAATTGGAAATGTTGCTTTTCCATTTCAAATAGTAATTTAAGAAAATGGGTATTAATCTTGTTTGAGGTATTAGGATGTAATGTTGATAGGTATTATAAAGTAGTACATGAATACATTCTTATTGAAATTTTAGTTTTGTATGTAAATTACTTAACTCAATAATTACTTTAGGGAGTTTTTATTAAAAAAAACCTAAACACCAAAACCATAAAAATTCCTCATCTTAAGCCTAAAAGTATTCATGATTTGGCCACAGAAAACAAAATCAGGAAAACATATAGTCCTAAATCTGTTAATTTCATGGTATTTCTAAAAGCAGATCAATTTCAGGAAATAACCCTCGACACTTCTGGTTTAGAATAAAAGAATGAGTGCAAATCAGCTGTTGTCATCTTAACTTTCAACTGAAGATTCTCAAGTAGTGCTTGCATTGTAAATGAGACAATGCTTATCCTGTTACCTGCATTATTAATACAAGTGATATTTGCACTATTAATCAACACATCATTAATACTCTATTGCTTGTAGTACAGGCAGCAGAGCTTCCAGCCCTCTTAGTGGCTCAAGCTGGAGAGAGCTATTTAAAGAAGTCCTCGAATCAGTGGTGCCAATAAACTTGTTGTTTTATATTCTGAATTAAAAGTTTATGCACTTACCTAAGTTCTGGTGGCTTTTAGGAATGGTTCTCTGGTGTTGCTCTGTTTGTTGGTCTGGCAGAAGTTTGTGAGTGAGACTTGAAGGCACTGGAATGTTGCTCAGCAATTTGCTTAAGCCATGGTTTTCCTATTGCTCTCCTGCTGTGCCTGAAATTCACCCATTTATGTTGAAGTGTGACAGTATGAAACAAGCAGAAATAACCACTATTTGTTTTATCATGTCTCTGGGAGAGATTTGTCAGCCTTTCATCAAGCAAGGCTTGCATTGTCCTCAGCAGGATTTCTGTGTGATGAAGGACTGCTGCATTCAGTGCTTTGAGTTTTTAAATATTACATTCTTTGTGCCTGGCTATTGACAAATGCACTACTCTAACACCATATTTATTCTATTGAAAGTAGAAGCTTGCTTTGCCTCCCTGTTCTTGATTCTTGTTGATGTCAGACAAATTTACATGGATGATTGCTCCCTCAGCACGCTTCTCTATCATCATAACTGTGAGATATCACCACCAGTGCAAACCACAAGAGATCACCCAAATTCTGCTATTTATTTAAAGGACACATTAACCTTCAAAATCTGATCTATTGTTTATTTTCACATCCATGCTCTCCTACATATTTGTAATGTTTTTATATAACCTGCTCCCATGAAGGAGGCAACTTTACATCAGTTCTAATGCCTCGTTTTTCTGAGTACCTGGATCTTGTTGCTGCTATACCAAGCCTGCTGAATTTCTGGTTCGGTATGCAACCAAAGCGTAACGGGCTCTATGCTCAATTATGTTAAATGTTTGCAACATTTTCATCAATAAATCTCATGGGAGACTGGGAACCATTTATGTGACATATTTCTTCCCCTATTTTCTTAATTATCCTAATATCCTTTATGTGGTCTCAAACAGGTCCATGCACATGCTTGGTGCACATTCCCTTGGGAATCACAATGAGCAATCAGTCTGATTCCTCTGCACGTTCGCATTGAGCCCTCCTGATATTGTTGTCATCTGAGTTTAAAATTTCCGTGTTGGATAAGTTCCTTCATGCTCTTCATGTTAATTTCTTCTTCCTTCTCTTCATCTGGTAAGTAGGTATACAAGCAAAAACAAATACAGCAAAGTTGGTGTAATGCCCTTGAGAATTGTTTTTAAATACATAAAATTCCCAGAAGTCTTAGCGGTGAGAGTTTGAAAGGAATTTTGACTCCAAATCCCATTTGAGACTTTGAAAAATATTCCTTCTATATTTAACAAACGTAACAATTCTTAAATCACATACTCCTCCCACACTTCCTGGAGGCAGTCAGCTCACAACAAACAGAAGAAAATATGGTACAACTCAGTTAAGGTAAAGTGGCAGATAAAATGTGATTAGCCTTTATTATAAAGGGATTCAAACTGAAGATCAACTAGAATAGCTACTGAATGCTTATGGTGGAGAGTGTTGTTCTAGGAAAGCTTTCAGAATATGATTTTAATGTCTACACTTGGGTTAAAGGTTAAATTCACTCTAACATTTGTCAGCAAGCCCTTGAATGTCATTAGAATAGCTGAAAATATTAAAGATCACTATTATGCTTTTCCTCCAGAAAATGTGATGCAGCCCAGCTGGTGTTCTAATTTCTATTACTTCAGTTTCCTTGAGTATCTACTCTTATAAGATAGTTTCTCTTAAAAGAAAATTTAAAATAGTTGTTTTTATCGAAGGTAGAATGTTGCAGAACATACAATTCAATATATAAACATGAGTGAAACTAATTCATAAATCCTGTTTTGGAGTAACACCTTTATGTTTCTGCTGTTACTGTGCTGAACAACAGTTACAGCATATCGTGCCTTACTTTCCTCTTTCGAGTGTTTTTTTAGCTTAACATATAGAAAGTTCTTTGTAGTTATTTTGGTTGGGTTTTGTAGGAGTGTGCTTCCGTAGCCTAAAGTAAAATCTCTTAATTGCAGGGAGGGCAGAATGCGTAGTGCATTTACACATTGAATCTTAATTATTTCATCCATATGCATCGTCCCATCTGCTTCGCACGCTGCACTCACAGAACAGGGCGGCCTTCTCCTTGTTCCCCCACCTTGAAGAGGATTTCAACAAAGCAGCATAATCTGTTCCAAACAAATAATGAATCCCTTCTTGTGGCAGAGCTGGCTGGTGCCACCAGTGGTGAGCTGCAATTTCAGCTGCTCCTCAGTGTGGTACCCTTGAATTTCCCTGCTCACAGGGACTGGATCCAGCAGTAGGTTTGCAGTCCTTTTTCATAGTTTCTAGTACCTGAAACTTTCTGCCCCAAACAACTTTGTAGACCAAAATCTAAAGCCATTCTGAGAATATAAATGAGAGATTTTTTTCAGGAGAATATTGAATAATGAGCTTGGTTGTTATCTGTTATCCCCATATTATTCAAATCTGTTCATTTGGCTTCTTAGAGCAAGCAGAGGGGGTCATTCACTTTTTAAGCTCTTCTGTTGAGATAATTATTCATGAGTTTCGCATAGGAGGGTGTCAAGATGGTAGGATACAAGATTGTATTTATGGAGATTTAGTACATTTAGATCTGTTAGAATTTTCTGTGCTCGTGTGCATGGAATTTCAGATAGCGATTTTGAATAAATTAATAAATATTGTGAAAAATACCAGATTAATGTGTTTTGCCATGGAAACTTCAAAATTTGCTTGAAATTCATGTAAATAATATGTTTCACCATTTTTATCTTGTGGCGATGCTGTTGGTAAGATGAGATATTTATGGTGTGCTATTTAGAAGGTATGAGAAAAACAGAAAGAGTTTTTTGCATTCTTAAAGGTTGAATGGGCTGCTAAACAAATTTGAAGCTGTTCAGGCACTCAAGTACAGCTGCAGAACTTAAGCCATGACTGTAGTTACTGTACAAAAAGTACTGAGCTTCAGCAACAGATTTGATTCTTTGGGGTGGGGGAGAAGTGCTGAGAATATGATGTTGTAAGAAATTATCTTTTAGAAGAAAATACTTTGCTAACATGATCAGCTTAAAACCCTGAACACTTGACTTTGACCACCAGCACTGAATTACATACCCCAGAACTTTCAACATCTGATCTAACAGTCTTTATATAAATTCTCCGTTTTCCTAAGAAACCGTGTTAAATCGACATCTTTTTATAACCCCTCTGTTAGTGAAAAGCAAGTTACCAATCTCACAAGTTATAACATAACATAAATTTGCTGTTGTACCAATAAAGAGGAGAGGGACCCTGACAGGGGTGGAGAACCAAATGATAACTTTGCCCATGTTCAGTCTCAGAAGGAAGTGCTGCTTTTGTAAGCAGGCAATAGGAGCCGTCGGGTCAGTTGTGGTCACCTGGAATTTCTCATTCTCTTCACGTCTTTCGCACCTCAATGCAAATGATGAGGCACTAACGTTTGAGATTCCTGCATGATTCTCTGCTTGGCTGGCATAGTCCTGCTCTCAAAACGATTACAGAGACAACTGTGTGATAGTTTAGCTGATCTCCAGGCGTTGAATGCCTGTGATTCAGTCCAAATGAGTGCGTGATTTAAGCAAAGTCTCCTCAAATTACTGGTTTTGCTTTTCTTGCCCTCTGCCAACCCCCATGGTACTGCTATTCCCAACCTTCAAAAGGAATTTTCAGTATCCAGGATCTGAAAAAAGAGCTTCTGTCAGATTTGAAGCTGTACCACAGATACAGTGTCATGGAAGTCTGTCCCATCAAGTTTTTCTGCTCATTGATCTCTAACCATGACAAAAATATGTCTGTTTTGTTACCAGCTGCTGCCCTGTAAATCTTGTAGGTCGCAAATGGTTCCTTTAAAAAGCTGTTTTAGTGTCATTTCTTCTTCTTTCTGGCCTGGCTTGGAGTAAAAAGGCATAAGAAGACAGTTGCAAAAATACATGGAAGAGAAAACATAGCAAGAATTGAGTCAAAGCAGCAGGAATCTATGTACATGTACTTTGCTATCATTTTGACACACAAGAGGACAGGGGTTCTATCTTGTCTTAAAAGAATCTTCCAATAATTAGTCTGGTAAAAGTAAAATAGAACCCTGTAAGATAAAAATTACAAACAGCAAAGCAGAGAAAGCAAAAAGGGCATTTTCTTCAATAGAAATGAAATTCAAGTCATAGTGTAGAACCTTTCTGTTCCCTGAATCATCAAACCAAACCTTGTGCACTACTAAATGACATAATTGAATTGTATGCACTTTTCTATTAAAATTTGAGTTGACTGTGTAGGCAAATACACCCAGATGGTTGAGCATAACTGCATTTTATTGTTTTTCTTTGCAGAGTTATGGCTCCCTGAGCTATAAATTCTGTGACTTAGTGACAGGTCTGTACTGCTGCATTACAGTGGTTCATGTCTCCACAACTCCAGTTCACCCACTGCTCTAATAACCTCATCAAAGTTCTTTGGAGCTATGAGCATGAGGCAAAACATCACTGAGAACTGGATGTTCCTGGCTCTTCCTGTCCCTGCCTCTGTGCCGCCTCTCTGGCTGGCACAGCCAGCCAGGATCACAGGCGAGTTCATCTGTGCTCTTTTCTCTGTGCATTCTAGCCCGGCCTCACTGTTCTAGTTCCTTGGGACTGACACAGCACTTTTGGACTACACTGGTGTGCATTACTTGTTTTTCCTTTCTCCTCTATGCTCCTTTTACATATTCAAATGCCTTTCCTGACTGCAAATTGCTAAAGTGCTTGGTAGCTTCTGGAAACTTGGACTGCTGAAAACTCGGACTGCTGAAAACTCTTGGTGAAATGCTATGCATGATATTATTATTATTAGGAGCTGCAGAGATGTGCCTCCCTGTGCATCACACAGGGACTTCACAGGGTACCCTGAGTGCTGACATTTGGGAATGGCTGCCTGCATGGGCTTTCCCCTCTGCTTAGCTCTGAGATGCACAATCTCCTCTGGGAGCAGTGTCACAATAATAAATATTGTTAGGATCTACAATAGCTGCAGGTAGCTTGTTAGTAAAAGCAGCACTAACACAGCACCTAACAATGTTCTGTTTATTCTGCCCAAGAAGAGACTGAAATTAGGGATTGATGATTGATTACAACATTGATGATGAATAAGAAGCTGACCTCAGCTGCAGACGGGGCAGAGCAGATGGCAGAGGCATATGTGAGGCCCTCTTACGTGAGGCAAACACAATAGCTGCCTCCCTCCCTGCTAACACCTTTTACTTAGCAATAACCTTGACCATTTGCAATAATGGCTCAATCTGTCCAAGAAAAGAATTCGCTCTGCTCTGTGCTACTGCCATCTTCCCTCCTACTGATGGCTGCATTTAGTACCTCATTTCATGGACTTCAGAGCCGCCTTTAGCATCGTTCCACTCTCGAAGATGCACAGAGATTTCTGGTTTTAGAGTTTCGTTTCATTTTTGCCCCCTTTCGTGTTCTCTGTGCCTTTGTGTGAGTGTGTATGGCTGTGTGTGTTGCTCTCCCTGTACCAAGACCTTCCCTGCTGAAGTTTACAAAAGCTTATTTTGGCGGTCTGCATTGACCTTCTTCATCAGTTTCTTGTGCCCCGAAAATCCAGATACACAGAGATGCCACAACGCACCTCTCACATCTAAATGTCAATGTTCGTTTTAAAAATCTGAGCTTTCTAAAAATGCAGCACCAATAAAAATGTTAGTGAAAGGCAATGTGCCTATGTTCAGTGTAGTTTCTTTACTCTGCTTGTCAGAACAGAGCACAGAGATTTTGGGAACACCTGTCACCATTCTTACCTCCCTTTTGCCTGGTTATTTCCTACTGACATTTATATATTTTCCTATTTACCACCTTGCAATTGCTGCTGTGAGAATCCCTGACATTTGGGATAACTTTGTGACACCTCTCTGTCTTTAGAAGTCCCCTGAAAATATATGCTGCTTCTCTGTTCTTAAGTATTATCCTTTCTTTTTACTTTCAGGTTTTATCACCATTATTGTATCATTTAACTTGGAGCACTTGGGGACATAGTTTATACAGTAGGCAAAATAGTTACATTTTGCTTTATTAGGGAGCCATCGGTGCTCAGATGTAATTGTTATAAGGGAAATCCCAAGTTGGTTCGCTGTGGTGTTCAGGCAGTCATTATTTCAGTATTTGACAGAGCAGATAAATATTAGAGAGTTAATACTGTAAATCCTTTGGTTAAACCTTTTTGCTTGATGCTACAGCTCTCTTCAACCACCTTTGATTATTTTCCTTTTCTTTCTCATGAGACATACAAAGGACAATTGCCACCTGAAACAAAAATGATTTTATGTTGAATGATATGTAGAACCATTTAAATATAATAATTCTATGAATGAAACATACTTTAAACATAAGTTGAGGAAATTGTTTGGAGAGAGTCAGCCGTTTATAGGAATAAAAGAGAGCAAACACAATTGTATAAAACAATGCAACGTTTGGATAAATGCTTACAGAGTAGTTGAGAGATAACTACTTCGGATCCATTTCTGAACCGTGTTCTTGATATCCATAATTTATGTCTGATGAGAAAGATTTGCACATTGACATTTTGAAAGTGAGAAGTTGTGTAACCCTTTCAATTCAGACTAAAAATGTCAGGAAGATTCTGACGAATACTATGCAACTGTGGATTGAAATAAATGCTCCAAGTGAAACGCATACAGTGCTTTAGTCTGAACATGTTTATTTATTTCCGCTCTACTGAGTGTCTTTGATGTGTTCTGTGTTGTGCCTTTTGGGGTGCTAGAGCTTCATCAATATAAATATTGCTGATAGCCATGTAATTATGGACAGATGGACAAGTAAAAGCCAACTGAGAGGCACTTGCTTGTTTTCGGAAATGGAACGAAGTTGGTTTGTTTGTTTGTTTGTTTGTTTGTTTTTATAGATATCAAAGATGCAAAGAAGCAAAATTAATGTCTGCAGTGTTGGGAGCAAGGCAGAAGGAAGCATTGCATGAGTCCTCTACTTCCCAATCCCATTCCCTGCAAAGCAGGGTTCCTGGCAGTGTTTGAAATCAAACTGTGCACCTCAAATCTCTTATTCCTCTATCGGGCTCATACAGGAACACAGGCCCTGCAGTTTTGGGGGGAAAGAACAGCACAACATAATCCCTTGTAATCCTCTCTTGCTCCCAACAAAGCAGCTGAGTCTGTTGTGTTTCCTCTTATCAAAACTGAGTTTTTGTTCAGCTTCAGCATTTTCATCTGTGGATCAATGTCCAGAAAAGTTTAAAAGGATTAGGGAAGGGATAGGAAAATGTAAAGATACAAAAAGCCTCCCTGAACTTTGATCAGTCATGTGGGTACACGCCCCAGGTGCATTCATTCAGAAAAGCTGCAGCCTGTCCCTGCATTGCCTAAATTCTCTTGGAAGCTTTATGCCTTTAATTTTCAGTCCCTGTAACTGACATTTATCAGGTTCAGAAATGCTACAAGGTTATATTGCATCATTTCTAATGTTGGGGTTTTAAATATTTTAAGGAATTTATGAGACTGGGGATTAGTTTAACAGACAAAGGAAACAATGAGTCAGCGGTCCTGAAACGTTGAGAATTTGGAGATCCTGGCTCAGACGCCCAATTCAGAACAGATTAACAGCTACTGATGGCATGCAAAGGGTGCGAGCACCTCTGAGACACACTGACTTCAACATCTGCTATGACTTAGACTGCTATCAGCAGGGAATAGGTTTGGGGCTTTGATTCTTGCTCTTTGTTTTGAGGTTTTTAAAGTGTTTCAGGAGCATGCTTGAATCGTTAATGTTAAATAAAAAATGGTTGGAAAGTGAGCCCTGGCTCCAGGGCAGACTGTGCACACTGACTGCCTCCCAAACCACGGCAGCATCTGCAGCCACAGATGTGGCCTCGCACCAGGGTGAGTTCACACAGGAAGCAGAAATAATACTGACTGGAAATACTTAGGGATCCATCAGAGCTTGCCTAGGATATCGTCTTGGAGAGTTTTAGCTGTCCCAAACAGGCTAACGAGAACTCAAGCAACACTTCAGCAATGTAAATGACAAGAGGTCCCGTATTTTCCTTTCCCTGTAGCTTTTCTTTACCAGTATTGCTGGAGCCAGAGTATCTGCACTACAGGAACTACACAGCCCGTGCTTCTGTAGTCAGTGAGCCAGGTTTTGATGAGATATTCCAGGTAGCAACCTCACTGCTTTGTTTATGTCACGGAACAGACTGGGTTTCTTCATCCAGAACCCAGTCCCTAACGAGGCTTCCACCAGCATGGTCCTGTATGGATATGGAAGCAGCACACGACAGAGTCAGAAAGAAGGGTACAAAATTCTGACTGTTCAGCTACCAGATTAGCTAAAGAGGATAGAAATAAATTATAGCTATTACTATATTGCAATTAAATATAATGCAAAGTGTGTGGGGTTTGGCTTTCCAAGCAACAAAAGAATATCACAGTGCTGATACTGCATGTCCTCCTTCCTGCCAGAGCATAATTATTATAGAAAGTAAGTACTCACCCAAAACACCTGAAGTTATTCATGAGCTACAATAATTTTAATAAGTATTTCCTGGATTTGGGATTTTTTTCTGCTTTCTACTGTATCTTTTCCAGAGAGGTCAAAAATCTCTTTTCATCCAAGTAAGAGCACTATGTTCAAACGCTGAATAAATATTTATTAAGGAAAAACTATATGTATTTTAGGAGCTAAATGCAATTTTCCATCAGAATTTTAATGAGCCACATAATTAAACACACACTGTGGAGGGTATGGTGTGTTTCTTAGTTTGTTCTGCAATGAACTTTGGTTTCTAAGAAGCATTTGCAGTTGATTAAATATTCTTTGTTTATCTGTTGTTGGCTCAACTGATCATTTTGAGCCCTTGTTGCTACTCCTGTGTAGTCAATCAACCTTTTCCCTCTGTTCCACCACAGAAGGCATCATTGTATTATTTAAGATATTAAAGTCTCTCTGATTTTTTGGGGAAAAAACTATTACCTAAATGGAGGAGCTGATTTCATGGAGTGTCTCTGTGAGCTGCATCAGCTGCTGTGTGATTGCCAGTGCATTTTCGTGTCTGTATAAACGCTAATCAGTTCTTAGGGTGTCTGTGCAGACGTGCATGGATTGTTCCGTGGTCTTTGAGACCAGCATTTCTTGGCAGATGTAAAAGACAGACATAATCTCCTTAGCTGCCTTATAAACAGAGAGATTTATCAGCGGGCTTGGATCCAGAATATTCAGATCTGCTGAAACTGAGGTTTCTTTTCTAGGATGTATCTCAGCACATACCAGAAGGAACCACAAGTCCATCAGCCCCAAACAGATTTTCTGTTTCCAGTACCTTAGTTTGAAAAGGCTGCAGAGAAACAGGGCTACCTTACAAGCAATTGCCCCAACTTTTATTATATGGCAGCCAGAGTGGAAGGATGCTGATTCAAAGGCCTGTCATGTTTTCTTAAATTTTGTATTTCTCCCCTCAAGCTTAGCATTTTTCTTGTCATAAGGATTTGTCCTACTTTTCTACTCTCGTCTGATGTATCAGGAGTGCAGAAAATCAGAATTAATTTGCAAGTAAGTGTAAATAAACCGTGTAAACTCTCAGGCAATCTCCTTTAACTGCCATGTTGTGGTATTGAAGATCGCTGTGTATCTACAGCATTTTAAATGATGGTATAAACTGTTATAAATCCAGGCTGAATATATGCTTGTAGAAAGGTGGGTGCTTATGGATATAGGGCACACAAGTAATTACTGGGGCAGATGCTCCACTCTGCTAAGAATCATAATTATATAAGAAGGCCTACATGGTTTTGATGTCATTTCCTGAAATGGCACCCTGTGTGTCAGATGTGCAATTTCGGGGATAGAGTGACAAATAAGCAGTTGGCTGATTACTAATACGGTAATTTTAGATCCTCTAATTGTGATGAGTAACAGTCACCCAACTTCACCTCTTGCCAAAAATCTGTCTCTGGCAGTTAATTTAATTCCATTGATACTTGTTTTTTTGGTCACTGATCTGAGTCATCCCACTGGGAAGCTTCTGATACAAGGTAGGCCAGGTAGGACGCGGAGTAAAGGCAAAGGAAAATTCGGTGCTGACAAGGAAAGTCAATTCATGGAGAATCCCCTTCACATTCATGAAGGTCAATGTCTCAGCTGCTTCTCTCTTTGCTTTTCTCACACTCTTTCATAGCTACAGTATCTCTAGATTTGGAGGGATTGGTGGGTTTTTTCTTCTTTCATTCCTGTACCTTTGAACAATGCGAACAGCTTTCATAAACTGAGGAAATGAGCAAGAGTTGCTGCTGTTAAAGAAGAAGCACATGCTGGTGGAAGGACAGGTGGGAAGGGACCCTGAGGCTCATGGGGAGCCAGAGAGGATTCACAAAACAATCAATATTCCTGTGGCTGACACAGATACAGGCTGGCGTGAGGAGATGCTCTTATATCACTTGTCATGGACAATGGGACCACTGTCCTGATCCTGAACACGGTGACTTCCTTGAAAGGGTATTTCCTTTGTTCTGACATTTAAAAATTATTATTCAAGGTAGCATTTTTTAAATTTCCTATAGCAGAGTGTGTAAATAAATTGAGCAGGTGTTATTAGAGCTGGTAGGGGGTGGAAGGTGAATAAAAATTGCTGATGGGGATTTTCTCTGTGTGCTGCTGCTGGGATCCTGCAGAGACCAGACAGTCTTAGTTAAAGCTGCAGTATGTTGCTCTTCATGGGAAATCTATCTCTTTTTATATTATTTCACCTGTGAAATCTATTTACAGAAGAGGAATTTTCCATTCACCTTTCCTGAAATCATTTTATAATGTTGCTCAAAGTGGAAGGGCAATCAGCAGCTGTGTATGGTAAACCAGTGCTATTCGTTATCAGGAATAGAAATGAAACATCTTCCAACAAGCTCACCTTTTTCTTTTTTTGTGTGGGCCTACAAAGTTCAGTGGCTGGACTATTCACACACTACCAGCTATTACACTCTGCTGCTTTTACCTCCCTTTCATGTTCTTTTCTCTTTTCTTAACACACGTTTTCCTAAAAGTAGGCCAGCATGATGGATTGATTGTGGACTAAAATACTCCCATATCCCATGTTCTGGATTTTCCAGCTTTAAAAGCACTCTGCAAAAAAAAAAAAAAGTGCTTACAGGAAAACCAATGTATTCAATTCATTGTTTTCTATTGTCTTCAGTAGAGTTTATTTTGGAAAAAAAAAAAGAAAAGTAGCTCCTGAAACGGGGAACAAAGGGCTTGATTTGTGTTAAAATTCTTTTGAAAAATCATTGTTTTGGGGGAAGGAAAGAAGGAAAATTGCTCTCAGAAAATAGATGGTATTGTTCTAAAGAAACAGGTAACCACTGCAGAATGAAGTTGACACTGGTGAGATGGCATGAGGCTTTCCTGACAGAAGTATTCTTTTATTAAGATTCCTCTCTTTTCTGATGATTGAATTCCCACTCTGCTCTCCTGCAGGCAAAAATATGAGCTCCTCTCCCCTGTCCCTGCACTCCTTCCTCCCTTCATGCTTTTCCCATCTATTGCTGCCTTTTTTGCAGAAACTTGTTGCCACCTTTCCTGAGCATGTCCATCTCCTGCTGTCTGTGGCCTAATGAGGCTCTCTCTTAGAACAGATACCTGACCAGGATTTCTGGGAAGATAATGAATTGTTTTCCACAAGTAGCATTTTGAATGCAGAGCTGGTCAGTACAGACACCTCAGTTATTTTCCTAGCAGGACAAGAGAATAAAGGCAGAGATGAATTTCCTTGCTCTAAATTCACTTTGTGCCTTTGCGGAAGGATGAGTTTTTAGTGTTTTGACTGAAAAAGGGATTAAACTCCTTGTTTAAACTCTGAATATTCCCCATTTTCTCTGTTGCTCACTGCAGCCTTCCTGGTGCCACTGCCAGAAGCCTCTGCAAGGTGTAGGGAAAACACCACAGACCTTGCCCTGCTGCCGGGCTGTGTCACAGAACGCCTCAGCACAGCCAGGGGGGTCTGTGCGTGCAGGTGGGGCAGGAACACCTTGCTGGTGGCACTCAGGAATTAAACTCCCTGCAGTGGCTGCTCACTGTATGAGTAGTCCCAAGGAGAATACAGAATAATAAATTTCTAGCACAAAGAGAGGAAAGGCAGTGTTAAAGTTGGAGAGCTGCAAAAATAGACCAAAAAAAAAAAAAAGAATATGGAAAATACATAATTTTCAAAAATAACACCAGTGAAATAAGAATTTTAATGCTTTGACAGAATACCAACTGCTAAGTTGAGAAGGATTGCCTTGATTTAATAACCATCCTGAGCCTATAATAGCATTTTCATATCAAATTTAGCAATCTGAACATTTTTTTATATATAAGGTTAAGACACAGAGTCTATCCAGTTCTTTCGTAGGAGTTCACCTAATTAAAACATGATAGTTCCACAGAGAATGTGAAACTGAACTCTGGTAAACCATGTATAATTTGTTAAATTATAGACAAGAACATCAAGGTTAATATGTCTGTTGTTATAAAAAAGGTTGGATTCATTAAAAGATAGTTTTAAGGCTCGTGCTTTCAGATACAAATCTGCAAATGTGCAGCAGTCGTGGCTGGGAGTGTGCAGTGGCTGCAGGCTTGGTGGAAGTCAGGTTTATTCCAGCCATCACCGGTCGCTGCAGTCAGGCATTCATCGCTCAGGCACAGCATGGCCAAGCCTGTGCTCGTGCAGAGAAATAACCTGGCAGCCAGACACGTTCAGCAGTGTGCTTCCTGTTTTTGCTGATGGGAGCTGTAGATAAATAGATCTGAGGACAACTCATGCATCCAATGTAATCGGACTGTTTGGTACATGAGATACAAGGCAAGAGAAGAATATGCACTGTGAACAGCTGGTGGTTCTTATTAGACTTTTAATTTGTGTAAATGCAATTAAATATCAGGTCGAGCTAGATGACATTAAATCAGGGAAAGTCCACCATCCAGAGCTAGATAGAAAGTTGGATCTCAAACTGAACTTGGGCAAAGTCCTGGAGAGCTCAGCAAAATGGCAGCACACAACAGTAGACTTAATTATGTCCATAATAATTTTATTTTTTGAAGAGGGGAAAGAAATTCAAACTAAGTGGTAACAACAGTCAATATAAAGCCCTCCCTGTTTTTTTCTTTTTGGCACACAACAACCCTGCTGACAGAGGTGGGATGAGGTAAAATTTTTCCCAGTTTTTCTGGAGTTTGCAGCCTTCCTTACTGGACTTGGAAAATCTGTAGGCTTGTGAGTCAATCTGAAATCTCTTGCACTGATGCCACTGATATACTGGGAAAATAAAGATGCAGACAAAACTACAACCACAAATCTGTTTCCAGTCTGCAGTATTGAGCTGATGTTCTCTTACTTTGCTTTATTTAAAATTCATACACCATTAAAGCTGTCTTTCTCTTAGGACTCAATTCTACTTTAAGATGGCAGCAAAATCTTATACATGAGAGAAAGAACTGGACCTGATTGATATAGATATGCTAGCTTTAACTTTCTAAAAAAAAATTCATTCTAAATAAACGATAAACATATCTGCCTCTCCAACCTGTGTGCCTTTTATCTGTAGTCTCCAATTTCACTTCACATTTGCTGTGATAAATTATTTGACTGCTCTGAATGTGTGACAGTCAAAACTACTTTTCTGTGCCTGAAGTCCAAGTCCATGCGAGTATTATTGGAAAGCTTCCTTCTTGTTGATATCCATAAGGTAGTATCAGGGTTGGAAAAGAAGTTTCAGTAATTCAGATATTCCTAAATTCTTTTCTCCTTCTGTCTGTTACATGAGGAAAAAAGTACACGTAATATTAACATACTCTTAGGTCGGCAACACTTTCAAAGCTGCTATTAGAAGATACAACTCGAATGCTTGAAATACTTCAAACAGATTAAAATCTACCTTAGGCCAGACTGTCAAGTGGTGTAAAGCTGCCGAATTCTGAACAGTCAACAGTTATTCCAAATGTCTGGCCCTTCAAATTTAATCCCAGTCATTTGATCTGTCTAGAGAGAATTTCATTCTTCACACTCCCATGTGATATGAAAATTGATATTCACACAAGGTCCTAACTGGCAACGAGGATTGTGTGGATTGCACACTTAGCAATGCAGAAGTTTAAAAACCAGTTATGCTTCACCAGACTTGGATACGAGTTGGGACTGTCCTCAGTCCTAAGGACAGAGTGGTGAGCATTGCACAAAGCCAGCAGCAGGTGCACTCACATTTCTCCATCTCACATTTGCTTTGTCAGAAAGTGCCCATGACATGTCCTGTTCCCCCGACTCCAAACAATGCTTTATTTCCTACCTTCCAGACATGACCCCTCTCAGGAAGCCCCATCCTTTTAGAGAACAAGACAGAGCAGGAACCCAGGGGAGATGGTAAAATTTACAGCCTTTGTGTTCAGAGGAGGGGTTGTGTTTTAAAAGCAGATCTAGAAAGCAGAGAAAAGTTTTAATACTGAGTTATTCAGCAGTCTGTATTTTCAACTATGTAGCAAATTATCACATTAAATATCAGATTTAGCATTAGGGTTTTTTTCCCCCAAAGTAAATTACTTTAGCCTTTAAAAAATCCTCGTGTGTGCTGGGAGTCAATTTCTGTGCTGCATTATTTGTGAGCAGGGAATGGATTGGAGAGGTGTTGTTCTGGACAAAACATCTAATTGTCTGGATTGTCTGGTGCTTCCCTCACTCCCAGTGTCCTGTGGTTCAATTTCCTTCAAATGAGAATAATGCAACCCTTATCTCCCATCACCTTGCATCAGACATTTCCATTTGAACAACAAAACTTGTGCCACTTCAAGGGATGTTCACATTGCTGGGATTCTTTTCTTTCCTTTACACGTGAGCAGAGAGAGTCTGAGTGGAAAATATGCCAGATAATCTGGTAGGGGCGGTAATGGTGATGGAACCTCTGTGATCCCCAACACCAGTGTTGTTAACAAAATGAGCATTCATTCTGTCAGCGGCTGACCAAAAGATTTTCAAAGCTTTTTTCAATCTTTCCCTGGGGAGCTCTTTGTGTGTGTGTGTGTGCTCATACGAAGCAGGGAAGCCTGACTCACCAGAGGGATGGAAAGAAGTCCACCTCTATTTCCAGACTTTAACTGTAAGATGTGCAGCTCTGTGTGTGTGCAAAACATACCCCCAGTGGGGTTATAACCCATAATTAGGACTCCTATAATAGAAATGCCCCTGTATGCACTAATGGATTGCATTTGCATTGTGTGTGTATCTAGAAAAGTATGCAATAAAACAACAGCAGGTGGGGCTCTATCATTTATTCAGTAATTAACTTTTTTGCTTTTCTGAGATGAATTAAATGCTTTTTCTGGTGAGGACTCAAGATGTAGTCATGGATACACATCAGAGCCACCTAAACTGCTGAGTAACATTCTGTACCCTGGCCATCCACCCACACCCTCCAGTCTCGTGTGGCTGCTATCTGCCCATTTTCTTTTTTCCCACTGACTTTCTTTGCTTTAACAGTTTACAAAATACTATTGGAGTCTTCTTACTATGATGTATGATACTTTGCAGAGAAAAGAAATTCATGTTTTCCTCTCTAAAGGTTAAGTGCCTCAGAAAACACTGACTAGCTTGTGATGGCTGCTCATTGTCCTGCAGGTTAAAGGCAGCAGTCCTTTGGCCTTTCCATGGCATCTTTTCTTTCCTTACTAATAGCAACAGGCTTCCCATGCTCCCTCCTTGGCTTATTCTCTTTTTCACTAGGAACAGTGCTCCCTCACCTGTTGCCAAGATCTGCATCCTGTTTACCAGAAACATAAAGCACTACAAAATTCAGCATTTTTCAAGAAGAGGCTCCAAGGCCTCCAACAGATTTTTAGATCTCCCTTTGCTCTTCACAGAGCTGTACCAGGAATATTCTTTAGCGGGAAAGGGCTTGCTGAAGGGATGCTTCCAACAGCTTCTTAATCTTCTAAAACCAGTGACAACCCATATTGACAAGGGGCTGCTGCTGCCCTTATAAATATTTATAAGCCATTCCTTGATCAAATTGTTGTAGGGGTGTATACTTATCCTTCCAGAAAGTTTTGTCCAGCACCTCCCCAGATCTGTATGGGACATCAAAGTTCAGGAACTGAGAACTATGAATATCAGAGAACTGCACTAAACCCTCTGCCTTTCTTAGTTCTTTTAAATTCTTAATGCTTCCAGTGCTTTCAAATTCCTGTTTTAATAAGATTTTTTTCCCTGATTTTTAAGCTCAGATATGCCATATGCAATATGCCAGGAATGATAAAACCTCTCATACCAGGGAACCATCACAGCAATACTTTGTGATAAAGGTAAATGGTTCTGATTCCAGCTCAGATCCTTCACGAAATGAGGGGATTTTGCTGTTGGAAGTGATCATGTTACCATGAAGACATTGAGCATTCCCTCTGACAGTTGCAAATGTATGGAAATTCACACCTGTGCTCCGGAGGTGGAATTTCACAATTCTTACAATGAATATCTGCTTTCTGTGAGAGAAATGACCGAAGGTTTCACCCCGGGGCAATTTCACAAGGGCCCATGAAAAGATCGGGTTTCACACCGGTACTCACAGAGGGAGAACTGCAGGAATAGCTGGAGTGTTCCCCAAATGAAGGACGAGTACCAGGCCATATATGGGAGTAGAATGCTCCATTCTTCCCTGCTAAAGTAAAGAAGTCTATTTTGAATTATTGCCCTTGTGATGGAGAGGGTGCGCGGGGTGCTGCGCATCAGCCATTCACAGAGTGATAAATGTGTGTGACTGCAAGCGCCTCTCCCTGTCTCCAACTGCATCAGATGACATCGCTTCAACTGTGCTTTGGCTAAAAATACGGCTTTACATCTAAAGTTCCATCTGTGTTGTTGTAACATAATTCAGCTGCAGAATGTGAACTCCTGCTTGGCTGACTCCCTGTGTCTTTGTACGGAGAAACAGAAAGGAGAGTGAAGCAAAGAGCAATTTTATCCAGAGATGAAATATACTTATATAATGTCCTAATCTGGAAATCACTTTTGTTGAACAAGGGAAAAAGCCCCTAATGAATAAAAAATTGGGCTCAGGAGGCCCAATTCAATATTCCTCTTTAACATGTCATCCAGCATTTCAATCCGGGTAGAAAAAAAAGCAATTCCATTTTAAGAAAGCTTTCAAAAATTTGGTTGCCTTCCAATTTGAAACAAATGTTCAAATCTTTACATTTTCTACCAGGTCCAATTAGAATTGTAGGGCGAGCTTGTCTGGGAGGTTGTACTTGATCACAGAAACAAAAAGGCTGGAAATTCCAGGCTCCAAAATTATCTACGTGGCCGCAGTGAGGTAGCTCAGAGCAGCTGGCTCTGAGAATAACAACAAGCAGGAGCCTGCAGATGTGCCTGGTGTGAGCTCTGCTCTGCTCCAGCTGACCCTGCCAGGGTTTGCTGTTGACTCTGGTGGACACGAGACAGTTTCAGCTGGACAAACTGTTCTAAACCTCTTCTTATCTATTCTGATTTCCAGGTGAATACGTGTACCCTGATTTTTCTGTCAGCTGAATTGTCAGTTCATTTCAGAACCCAAACCTATAAATGCCTGTACTCACCACAGTCTTCTGAGATTTTAGAATCATCTGATCTATCTGGAATGCTTTACTGGTTCTGATCATAATTAGTAACATGGTTGCATTACATTTTGGAAGCATTGACTATAAAACCTATGCAAGACTGCTTGCAAAAAATTTACAAGTGTAAAGAATTTTCAATGAAGAATTTGGTCCAGAATGGTTTGGGGTCTTAACTGGGGTCAGAAAATGATGTTCTCTCATTTCTGTTCAGTACAAGTTTCCTGGTAGATGCTGTCACTGCAGGTACACTTCAGATGAGATTAACAGCTGTAACTTCTGTGGGAAGGTGCCACGTGTGACCTGGCAATTGGCATTTGTGGAAAAGCATCTGACTGCTTGAAGGCCTGCATGGAGATGTGTGATCACATTCCTTACACAGACTGAAACAGGATCGTTTGTTCTTATCCCCTGTGTTTGTTACTGGTTATCCCCTGTAAGAATCACAAATGTTCTTCATTCACAATTTACATCTCCCTTGGAGAACCTTTTGTGTAGCTCTAGGATACTAAACCATTATTAAGCTGTATCATTTTTCAAGCTCTTTTTTTGATTTCTTGGCTGATATGCCAATACCTAATTACCATTGCTACTCTGATGTGCTTCAAGCTGTGGGCATTTTTTTTCCTTACATGTAGCAGGTGAAAACCCCCACATTGTATAAAAATTCTGTTGCTTTCTCCTACATTTAGGTAATAACCATGTCATCAAAGCAGAAATTAGTGACTAGAACATTTAAGGCTGAATCCTGTCCTGCTGAAATGATACTGAAATTATATTCACTCTCTTATATCTCACTCTTCTGAGAAAGACAATTACACATGGATTCAGACTATTGCTGTCCTTTCTATGACCAAGAAAGAACAGTATTTAAGAGGTTCTCAAACTCGAAGACCTATTATAATCCTGAAAAGAAGCATAGTAAGTGTAAAAAAGAAAAAGGAACCTCACTGAATGAGTCCTATTTTCTATAAACTTGAGGAGAAAAGAGTCTGTGAATCTTATGAAATGCAGTAGAGAAGCTACCAGGACTTCAATAGGCTGAGCAGGCTGCACATTGCTCTGCCCCAGGCTCATTAGCTGGCCTTGCTGTCTTAGGGCTGTGGTATTGGGCAGAAGGCTCAGGACAGGGAGGCCTTGTCCCTGGTTCTGTGGGAGCACTGAAAGCTCAGCCTGCGTGAATGGGACAGCAAGGTTTTCCAGATTAGTGCAACAGCGTTCAACCGGGCACTGTGATTATAGCTACCAGAAAAAATTGTGCTTGTCTGAGAGGACAGAGGGTTGCAAGCAGAAAGATAATTTTGCCTTGCCATACAGAAGGCACATATGAGATACAGTTAGATGACTTTTAGGATTGCTCTGTCAAAGGTGTCTTCTTGGTGTGTTAAAACAATGCCAGCACAAGTGATTTCAGAATAAATGGGTAGCACTGGCTCAAATCTAGACAGCTTGGATAGAGCTGCTCAGGAAGATACGGATCTATGTGTTTGTGGCTGCATAATGGATGTGTAAATTACACAGTGTCCCACAGTGGCAGACTGTACATCAATACTTTTACATTTATTCGCTGATATAAAGCTATAGTTTACAGCCTGTCAGGGTGATATGCTAACAATTTAAGTACAGAGGCCTCATACAGCAAGGCAATTAGGTAAATTAAGTACATAAGCTTGAGTTTTATTCTAAGCGTGGGACCAATTACAATGAAATCAAGAAAACTGTTTCCATGTTACATCCCAGTCACTGCCCAGCCCCGGCATCATTCTGCAGACAGCGCTGCAGCAGCACTGTGTGTGTCTGTGATAGGGTTTCTGGTGTGAAGCCCACCACAGGTTCTGGAGCAATGTGTACTGGGACACTTCTCTGTGTTCTGGCACTTGGTGCTGCCACTTATCCGACTGACTTAACTCAGCTGAAGGCTGAGATTTGGTTTAGGTATTACAGTTCCAACACCATCATTTTCATAGGAAAGAACTACCATTTTGTACCAGATGGTGAGAGAATGTTGCAGTTTGGGGTTTTTTTAAAGCCATTACCTGTGCCAAAATGCATGAGTTCCATACACTTATTTCCACCTTTCCTTAAAACACAGTATGCATCCTACAGTGCTACTGGAAACCTGAGTATTCCATGAGTTGTACAGATAGCAAAATGTTCAATCTGCAGGCTTCCTTGCCTCGAGCTAGACATGCAGCAGGAGTGGTTCAGGGGAGCACCCAGGCTGCAGCTGTGAGGTGAAGCAGAGCTTGGCAGGAAAGGTGTGACTTTTGGAAAGCATTTAAGAAGCTTTTCAGCTGCGTTTTGCTTCAAGCTTTTCATGTTAACACCCTGCAGTCTTTTATTACTGTCGGGACTTATTAGTAAATGAAGATAACAGTATATGGACAAAGCACTGCATATAATAACTGTAGCTGCAAACCAGGAAATATTTAAGACTAAACTGCTTTGCAGGATACAAGAAGTGCAAAAGTGGTGGAAGAGGTTCCTTGTCTCATCGCCTCACTCACTCCTCCATGAGCTGACGGTGCCTGACCTCATCCATTATCCTGTCATCACTGGTATATAACAACAGAATAGCACATTTTTAACTATAAACCAGAAATTTAAATTTCAGAGGAAAAAAAATAAACATGCCCATTAAAATCTCTGCCACTAGCTAGATTTGTGATCTGCACCTCAGGAAACATACACTGTAATTTAGTTTTAGAAAAATAGCGCTTGGATTAAATAAGGGGCCAGAACTTAGGTAATTTCTGCTCTAATACTACTAATCTGTAAAATACTGTCCAATATACATCCATTGTAAGTAGGATCTAAGTAAAAGTTAATTACAATTTCTAGTACATGAAGTGGCCAATTTCATTTTGCTATGGACAATAATAATTTGGCCACAAGTAGGAGGTTGAGACACTTCGTTCTGAATATACAGCCTTAGGGAGCTGTGCTCTCCTCCAGATATTTGCATTCTCTATGAGACAATTCATTAGAATAAAAATAAATATCTGGACATGTAGAAATAGCTCTGTATGCAATTCACTATTTCAGTGCTTTCATGTGCACCTTTTCAGTCACTCAGCATCCCTTTGATGAATTCCATATAACTAACCAAGTAAAAAAACTAAATTAGTGTATTGAAGATAAGTGTTGGGTGTCTACATATTCATTTCTTGGGATCTAATTAAAACTGATTTTGCTGCGATTGGGTTTTAATGACATCCTATATTGTGGCCACTTCTCCCTGTGATTATTTCATAGTTCTGAATCAGGGATTGTGTAATGTGCCTGGCAGGGTGACACCCATAATTTTTTGGTCATAAATATTTAGATTTTCCGAGAGAGCTTAACTTGCTTCATCTACGTGTTAGAAACTGGTGTGGTGTAGGCTTCACTCAGTTTGAGCTAATAAGTTGTGCAGTGTCCTAACAATCCACTAAGCTGTAATCACTATTTGTATGCAAAGCACTGCAATTAGAGCAATTTTCATTGCTGGTAATTCTGAACCTGAAGGAAAACAAATTAGAATAAAAATGAGCTCTTTATACCTGAGTATATTGAACAGTATTTTAATATAGAAACTGACCTTCATAGCTTCAGGGAAAACAAAAAAAAAAGAGACTGCAATTTCTCCCGCTCTCAGTTTTAATCTGCTCTTTAAAAAAAAAGAAAAAAAAAAAAATCTCT
Source organism: Orthonyx spaldingii (assembly GCA_013397795.1). Classification (NCBI taxonomy): domain Eukaryota; kingdom Metazoa; phylum Chordata; class Aves; order Passeriformes; family Orthonychidae; genus Orthonyx; species Orthonyx spaldingii. The sequence continues at coordinate 1,825,339 of VZTJ01003867.1, read as the reverse complement.
ATTTTTCTGGTTTTGGTTTCCAGCTACCTTGGCCATAGATTTATCTTCTCAATGTTTCTCAGGATTCTCAGAGAACTGAGGACTCTACGTTTAAAATCGAGCAATCTGAGTCCCTTGTTATTTTAGAAAAGTAGTAAGTGTGGCCACTTGTGAGCTAACAGGTAATTCAGATTGTGTAGGCATGTCAACATTTGGATCTTACAGTAGATCTGGCTTTTATCTGATTTACTTGACTCAATTGCAAACATCACAGCAGCTTGATAATGAGAATATAGAATATTCTATATTAGAAAGATTTCTTTAATTCAATAGACTCAGTATAAAACACAAGGATCAATTATTGCACTGCCATAGGTCATATTTTTGAGCAATGATTTCAAAAATATGTTCTTCAGAATTTTCCTGTTTAGAATTAGTTTTTAAGATCTGTTGTTGTTATTTTTTTCAGCTTATGTAGGTTTTTAAAAATAAAGTGGACACAGTAACTGCCAAACTAAAAATCTTATTGGAATAAGAAAGATGATAGGACGAGGAACACATTTCATCAAACGGTGACTCTCCTTATTTTACTGGCTTTTAATGGAGAAAATAATTTCTAGTGAAAAATCTTTTAGCTTCAGTAAGTGAAGGCATGGAACGTGACGGGGAAGGACCCCCCATGTCAGAGCTCAGGGAATACTCTGCTCCTGCCGGCTTTCTGGGGGATGCTCCCAGCACAGGCCCTGAGCACTGCCTGAAGAGTTTCCTCACTATTTATACAACTTATTCTTCGTGTATTTGGAATGGGGAGATAAAAGCAGGGGCTGGACAGCAGCAGCCTCAGAGCTGAACCTCCTGCAGGACGCTGCTGCAGCACGGCGCTCTCCAGACGAGGAGCGCGGCGTGTGTCTGCAGGACAGCGATGTCCATGTGCAACAACAGGGACATCACGGCATGTGCAGGACAAGTCTGTCTCACTAGCACTGTTTTAGTTCCTTTCGCCTCAGAACTTCCTGAGCCAGTAGTAGGCAGTGAAAATCTGCTGCCTGCTCCTACAGACAGTAATCTCTACAGCTCCACGTTAAACTTGAGCCAGTTCTCAGTTGCTCTGTGAAGATTGTGAGTAAAATCCTGTTCCTGTTGAAATGCAGAGAAGCTCTGCTATTGACCGCAGCTGGGACTGGATTTCACCCTAAGATGCTGTCAAGTCTCTGACATTTAAACGCCATCCTCGCTTCTTGAATCTTATGATTGCAACTAAAACACAGCAAAGTTTAAAAGGAAGGAATGTGTTTTTCCATTTGCATAACTTTAATGATCAAACTGCTTGAGCTTAACATGTCTTTCAAAGTTCCCACTTTAGCTGGCATTGCTAGCATTGAAATCACATGTATCTTAAAAGTAACATATTTTTGGAAAGTTGTATGTGATAGGAAATGGGGTCTTAAGATGAAAAGTGTTTTTCGTCTTAGAAGAAATTTTTCTCTCATGTGTGTAAGCAATGTGCTGTGGAGGGAGTCAGGCTGTGTGCAGCTATACAGACATGGGATGGAAAAAGTGTAGGTTCTCAGGAAGTTTTGGAATTTGTTTTTGGAAACAAGTAATAATAGTAAATAATTTTAACTTTATTGTCTTTTAATGACTGATTGCTTCATAAGCTTTCCCACCTGCTGTTGTCACTATTTTGTCATAGACCTTGGAAAGACTGGAATGTTGATTTAGGGCTTAGTCCAAGATGGAGTGCAGAACACTGAGAGATTTGTGCTGACTTCATCACGCTTTGGAGCAAGCCCTTTTGTTGGCATTTTCATGTTTGCTTTCAATTATTTCTTTCTCTGGCATCCTAAATTGATGTTCCTGATAAAAATCTCAGGGGTTACAAAAGCTTGAATAGCAATACATTAATTTCTCTTATGCTGCAGTGGCTTCAGTGTGTCACAAGGGCATTGTTAAGACTAGTCACTATATTTCTCAGTTTGAAATCATTATTAAGTGTGTTCTTAAGGGACTGATACAACACCACTAAAATCAGAATTTAAAAAGTACCTGCCAAACAGAATTTGTCCCACTGAAATCCTTAAAAATTATGGTCAGCTAGAAGTGGAGAATACTGAAAATTTGGTTTGATAGCAAGTGAGTCAGGTATTTAGGATTTCAGTTCTATAGCAATAAATTCCTCCAAGGAAAGTATTTAGTTTACTAATATTTCCTGACTGAAACATGTTTTGCAGGATTTGGGGTGTGGGCTTTTTAGTTAATATCACATCATATTTCATCATTACAAACCATGCCAAGATTAATATTTGAATTGTATATATTCGTTGCTGCACATTCAAGTGTAATTCTAAATATTTAGTGGCAGCCCTGGCATTTGCAAATTGGCTACACATGACTTGAGTAACCTAGGGCTGATGGTTGTTGAGGAGGAACCAGCACACGTGTGAAAGGATAGGTCTATTTTAGCCATGGGATGGTTATTCAGCTTATATTGCAGTGAGGGAGAGCAGACTCCTCTCCTTACCCCGAAATTAAGTGTCACTCATCTTGCACCTGTCTGGGAGTGACAGAATGCAAAGGAGCAGCCTGCTCAGGTCTCAGACATGTGCTGTGGAATTCTGCCGTGCATTTCTCATTTGTTGCTCCTGGGTGTGTAAGGATACACAGGGATGCTGTAGGTACCACATTGCAAACAGGTACCCAGCCCAAGCCCCCTGAGGACGTGTCAGCTGAGCAAAGCTTGGTCTGTCCTGTGTAAGGGCTCTTTTAGCACTCGGTGTGGGGAGGGGCACGCTGGCTCTGAGCTCTGCTCAATGGGATCAGTGCAATGCTGGCTCTGCATTTCACTGGCTCTGAGCTCTCCTCAACGGGATCGGTGGGACTCTGTGCATTTCACTGGCTCTGAGCTCTCCTCAA